>SKCR01025420.1:0-37452 GCA_019454045.1 Zanthoxylum bungeanum
TTTGGCCGTTATAAAAATAAATATGGTAAGGGTGCTCTTAAGTCTTACCTTTTAAGTTGTTTTCTCAGAAGTACGTTAGGCCATTGCCGGAAGGATCGCTGGTTTGCTGGTTTGATGTTTCTGGTTGCTGGTTCGCTATATCTGTTCACTGGTTCGCTGTTTCTGCTCACTGTTTCTACTCTCTGTTTCGCTATTTCTGCTTGCTATTTCGCGTCGCTGGTTGCTGTTTCTGTTTGTTTTGCGATGCAGGTTGATTCATTTTTTCGGTTTTTGTTGTTTTTTTTTTTCGATTTTTTCCCTCTCCTCACGATGTTTTGTTGTTTTTTTTATTTTTCTCATTCTCCTCACGCTGTTTTGTTGTTTTTTGGTAGTTTTCCCCTTTCTTTCTATTTTCGTTTTTCGATGGTTCCCTTCTTTCTTTCTGTTTTCTTTTTTCGTTGGTTCCCTTATTTATTTCTGTTTTCTTTTTTCGGTGGTTCCCCCTTTCTTTTTTTCTGTGATTCCCTAGGTTTTTTTCTCAAGTTGTCGCCTCCAGAAGAAGAAGAAGAGCCTCACTTTTATAATGATTTGAAAGGATCTCCAAATAGGAAAATAATTCATGTTTATTATTTTGGGAATAAAATCTTGTAAATTTGGTGGTGAGGAGATCTCAAATCTTGTTAAATTGGTAAGGATGGGATCCCAAAATCTCATTAAATTGGAAAGTGTTGATGCTCTCATATTTGGGAAGATTATGCATGGGCTGCATGGGCAGATGGCATGGGGTTTTGGGCCGCGTGAATGGGCTTCATGGTGCGTCCGAAGCTAAGATTTGAAGCAGAGGCTTGACTGAGTGAATCCGAGGCTGGCCAGTGAATCTGAATCCAATGAGGGGCTAATTTTGGAGGTTTTCCTTCCTTCCGACATTCATTTTTCGTAACTTCCGTGAATTTTCAGGTAGTGCCTCCATACGAGGCTCATCATCGGGCTCATGTAAAAAATGCAATGTCTACAGGTTATCTATCCTTAAGGGAGATCGTGAGCTATTGAATCTAAGGCTGAAACCTAAAATCCCTTTTCCAAGTTCATTTTCAGGCAACAAGAAACATTAAGCTTAAGATTCAATAAACAAACTAAAGTATTAAACATAATATAATTGAATCAATTTTTAAGCATGTAAATTTTGTGCTTCATCACTTCCCTAGATTAAAAATAAAATACTGGGGGTTAGGGGATCCACTTTACCATTTCTAATTTAGAAATCTCCCTTAGTATAATATATAAATTTAGCATGATATTACCAACCGACCATATAGGCGGTATCTTGATTAAGTCATATTTTGAATTAATGTCAACCGACCATAAAGGCGGTATCCAGTTAAGTCAGGTTTAAAATCAATTTAATTAAGTCCAACTGACCATAAAGACGGTATCCAATTAAGTCAGGTTTTAAGATAATTTATATATTATAATTAAGGGAGATTAATCTAAACCATAATAATAAAAGCTTCACCATTTCCCCAACGGAAATTTAACTACTAAACATAAAAGAAAAGTAAATAAAATAAACTACTACTATTACTGAAAATAAAAATGTATAATTTAAATTACAAAAATTAAACACACATGATACAGTCCATGGATCCTTATTAGAACCTTAATGAAAGTATTACTACTACTACTAAAAATAAAAATACATAATTAAAATAACTAAAACTAAATAAACAAGATACAATCCTTAATCCTCTATTGGGAACTTCATGAAGGTATGAAATTTTGAAATGAAATCGGCCTAAATTTATAGGTAAATCTTGGTGCCACGTGTCACGATGCGTACAACCTTGTGCGTGATGACACGCCGTAGATTGATGACATGTGTACTCGGCTTCTTGAGATGATGACATTTGGCATGCGTTTCATCGGTTGGTGAATTATTGGCTCGGCGTCGTGATGCATGAAGTTGTGCGCGTCGTGACACTGACGTAACCAATGATGTGTAGTGTCTGCAGCATTGAGATGATGACACGTGTCCGGCGTATGATAGCAAGTGTTGTGATGTTGACACATGGCCGGCGCATGTTAGCGGTCGTGATGCAGAAGTGTTGCCCGTCACGACGCATAACTCCAATTTTACCTTTTTTGTTCGTTTTTCGTTGTTTTGGCACCGATTTGATTCTAGTGATTCCCAAAACTTTATTTATCTACAAAATAACACAAAACACATAAAAACATTCATAAAACCAATGAAACAATACAAAATATTAGGTTGAAAGGGTGGGAAATAGTGATATATTTTCCGCTCATCACACCCCCAAGCCTAACATTTTGCTTGTCCTCGAGCAAAACAATAAAATAAAATAAATAACTAAAACTTAATTAAACTAAGCCACTTTCGTAGGGATCACTGTTGCATTTAGCGTATGCAACAAGCCTTTAAACCCCTAGGTGTCCCTAGAGGACGAGTTGTAGTCTCGTGAGGGTTTACAGTGATGATACCCACAAATGTCAATCTAATGCACACAAAATCAAAAATTCAAAAGAAAAGAATGAAATAAAATAAATGAAAATAATAGTTATATATACAATATCCTCAGAGAATGTCTAGCAACAAATTTAAAGGAATCTTTAAAATGCAAACTACAACTAAAATCATTTTCTTTGAACAAAGTATCTAAATCAGACTCTGAGTGTTCTGCAAACAGCTTCGATTATAAGTTATCAACTAGGTGAGTATGGCTCAATTTTCAGTAGTTAATGGGTCAAACCAACCTGACTATCTAAAATTATTCTGTCTACTACAATCTGCGCAAAGTGAGGTATGTGATTTTGTTTTGCAACATCTTTAATCCATGTAGCGAGCTTTGGGTCAGTGACTCCCAAACCAGTTGGCTATAGGACATTAGGTGTTAAAACACCCCTACAGACTTAATTACTCAGATCTCAGATGTTAAAAGTTCTACCGTTTGATGCAAACAGTCGCTGCTTACTGAGGCAAGACGCTCAGTTACTAAGTAAGAGCTTTTTATTCTTTTTTCATCATACCGCACATCATAAATAAATATAGACAAAAACAGATAGTCAGGCAAATGGTCATTCATCAACCACCGATTATTTTAACTAGTCAATTTTTCAATTCCTTATTATCTAATTGCTACAAAACTATTTTTTTAAGTGCATATGAGTCTGACCTAGATATTAGGTTCAAAGTATAAGATAAAAGTGAAATAAGCATTTACCTTTTCCTAGAAATTTTTACTAAGACAAACAATCTCATCATTAGCCTATATTCCTTTTTTTAATCATTTTTTTTTCCTTTTTTAATCATTTTTTTTTCCATTTTGTTAAATAAAGCATGCATAAAAATAAAAGACACAAAACATGCAAAAGACAATACAAGAATAAAAACATGCAGGAACGAAAAAATTGACGGAGAAGACAAATAAAAAACACACAACCTCACCCTCAAACCTAAACCTAGCATTGTCCCAAATGAATTACAAAATAAAAGAAAGATAAAGGAACAATATTATCGTGATTTTTCAGTCCCCAGCTTCCTCGTCCTCCTCGCTACTATCGCCTGGATATGGTGGAATCCGATCATCACTCAATCCCTGATTATGTGCCATTTGTTGAAGCAGTTGAACGATGTAGTCGACCTGAGATTCCAACTGATCTACTCATTGTGATATAGAGCGAGATCGTGATGGTCTTCGCACTGGTTGAGGTTGCTGTGGTGGAACAAGTGTAGATGAGGATGATCCAACATGTATAGGCCTCTCTGCCTGAAGTTGGTGGATAATGTGAGCAGTTAATGCAGTGGTGAGCTGCATTAACTCTTCCCTAGGGTCCATGGGCACTCTGGCCCTCGTGCATAAGCTTACAATTAAGCTGCAGTATAGCAGAACAATTTTTGGTGAACGTGCAGCCCAAGCTATGTTAGTTGATATCAGCCCACTAACATCAATAGTATAACCCTCCAGCAGACAGTATAACAGGATCATCCGTTCCTTAGTTACATTTGTAATATGGGTCCGTGGCAGCAATGTTCGGGTAAGGAAATGGAACCAAACCCTGGCATCTGGTTTAAGATATCTAGAACTCATCTTTAAGTATTCCCCGCTGCTACTCAATTCCCATGCAATATTGGGGATGCAAAATGTTTCAGTGAGATGAGTCATATCTATATTCTCCCTGGCTGCCGAATATTCATCCGCCTCTATAACGGGCAACCTATAAAACCTATTGATATTTATACTACCGAACGTCACCTGTTGACCTCGTACTAACACCTAGTATACCTGATGCTCGTAAGCATTGGCGTAGAACTCACAGATAACTGGTACTCAGGCATGGTGAGGCTGCTGCAAAGCTTATGCCAGTGTCTGGTGGCGATAATTCTGTCAATCTGGGTGAACTGTCTAGGGTTAATCTCAAAACCCCTCTCCATAATTGGGACTTTTCATCCCATCCCCTTTTCAAATCGCCAATCAGCAAACTTTTTTTCACCAAAGCTAGATCTGGTTGCCGTTGAGGTTCTTATTCTTTTAGGGGCCATTTTCAATTTTTAAAATTTTACAAAAATTCTGACAGAATCTCCCCTAAATTATCAAGATTTACCAAAATTGTCAACCAAACACTAACATTTCACAAATTAATCCACAACCTCCACAACTTCGCCCCCAATTCTAAAAATTTATCAATATTCAAAGCCACAAACACTCACAATAAAAAATAACAAACGCACTGTTTTTTTTTATATATTCGGAAATCATAAAAACAATAAAAAAAAATGATGATTAAAGGAGAAAAATGTACCCAAATCGTGAGCTTGTGTCCTAAATCCAAGTGGTTCACGCACAAATGGAGGATGGGTGAATGATTTGGTGGTAGATTTGATTTTTTATTTTTTGGTTGAGAGAGAAAAAAAAAGAGAGAAAACATGAGAAAAATGAAGGGGAAATGGACAAAATGAATTGTAATGTGTTTGATTGATGGATTTGAGGGTGAAATCAAGTGTTGGTTGAAGAAAAATGAAGAAAATATGAAGAACAACGAAGAAGATGAAGAAATGGAAATGAAAAGAAGATGTGACAGCCAATGGTATTAACCTGATATCGCATTCACGTCACGACGTGAGATTTTTTTTGGCAAAATGCGATCCTTTTAAACTTATTCACTAAGATGCGTCTCAAAAATTGATTCCGTACTCTGCTATCTCTGATGAATTAAATTTTTAACTTCGCAATTTTGTCAATTTTTATTATGTGATAACCCCGTTTTCACTAGTTTGCTTTGCCTAAAATGCTCCGTCTATGTTTTTCCCTGCAAAAATTACACACAAAATTAAAATTGCTACAACATGTGTACACAAAATACAAAAATAAAAATTTAAATGAAAATAAAAATAAATTTTTTTTTGCATGGGTTGTCTCATTGCTAGCGCTAAATTTTTCATCTTAGCTAGATGTGACTGAAGTCCATCTATCAAGGAGGTTTCAGCGTGGTTTTGGGCGTCTGATTAAAGACAGTAGCATGTGCGTTACTTTTAAAGGATCTCTTCCAACGGTAAAGTCAAAAAAAGAATTTTTTCTCATTTAGTACTTGTGCCACCTTTTTAAACTTCGTCGCTCTAGTGGTTTCTGAAAAGAAAGAAAGAAAATCATGAGGTCTCGTATAGTGCTTGAATTTGAATAGGAGTTCCATTCTATCAAGCTTCTAGGCGGTGTCTTTGATTTGTACTCCCCAATACAGTGATGTTTCTCTTGAATGCAAGAGATCTTCAATATGGTCGGACATTTGCTCCTCCAATTGTTTTGCATTTTGGTCCACCTTTTCTTCACATATGTATTTCGAAATTTCATTGTTCAGCTATTCATATGTCTGTGAAATGCATGCTCCTTATGTGTCAACCCGAGGATGTAAAGATATGTCTGATTGTAGGCCTTTATCCTCTGTGGTTGGTATGAATGGTTCAGGTAGCTTTTCTTCAAACATTTGTGCAATGCATGCTCCAAGATCTTCATTTTGAGGATGTAGAGTTTCATCCTCACATGTTGATGTAGTTGGTACAAACAACTCTGCTTCTTGTTCCTCATCAGAGTTCGATGAATAATAAAGATAAAATTGAGATTCTGCTGGTTCGGGCACCTGAACTGATACCTCTACCTCAGCCTCCTCATCTGTTAATGTGTCATCATGAAACTCTTGGTATTCGAAGGCTTCATCAGTGTTATTTGAATTTGCTCCGTGAGGTATGTAGTTCCGATTGTTGATTATTTGTCTCAATTCATTTACCATCCTCTGTAAGGTTTTGATTTGATCCAGAAATGTTGCATCATGTTCAACTTCCCATTTCTCGAGCCTGTTTATCAATTGTCTTCCCACTGATGGTTCTAGTCCTTGAAGATCGTAGGTTGATGGTGGATAAGATGGAAAATGTGGTTTAGTGAAATATGTTGGTTCATTATATGAATGTCTTTGATAGTTCTGCCACCCTGAATTGTAGAGGTATATGCATTGTTCGCTCGGGTGGTTACCATCACATATTTCACATCTACCCATTGCGTTCTATTGAGCAAATGTTGTATTGATTGGATCTAACATCCAGTGATAATTGTTGGGCTGGACAACAGGCCTCAGAAAACCAGACTGTTGCTCCCTGATTTGGGGTGTATCTTTACCTTGTAAAGATCGTAATTCTTTTATCACTAAATGAAGATCTATTTTCAACCACCTGAAAAATAAAAGAAAGAAATAAAAATTACAGATAAAAATAAAGAAAATTATATATAAGTAAAATAGATAGCTTCAAAATTAATAACTCAAGAAAATAAGTCTCTGGCAATGACGCCAAAAACATGATCGGTGAAATCACACACGTTACGCAAGTGCACATATCACTCAAGTAGTATAAAAATATCGATACCACGAGGACTTACTTTTTGTTGTTGTTATTAATTATTGATACTATTTATTTACAAGTATCTAATTAAAGGGAGAAGGGAATGATTGCTTGATTGGTTGAATGTGGATTTGCTAAATAAATAAATGCACAAAAGAAAATACTAAGGAAAATAAACAAAAGACACAAATATCTAGGGTTGTGATTCCACACAATATTATTCTAATGATGAATTATTCTCTTATATATGTGTAATAATTCAGTCTATTAACCTGGAACACGAAGATATGCAAAATCCTCTTCCGATGATTAGATGCAAACACCCAAATAACCCAATTAATCATATGTCTATTTAACCAAGTTACTTGAATTCATTAAGTTCAAGTTCCAATTATGGCTACCCTCGCCCGACAGGTATATGTCTATCCTGGAAGGAAATCTTTTAAGAGTTATTTATCCTTAAGGATGATCGTGAGCTATTGAATGTAAGGCTGAAACCTAAAATCTCTTTTCCAAGTTCATTTTCAGGCAACAAGAAGCATTAAGCTTAAGATTCAATAAATAAACTAAAGTATTAAACATAATATAATTGAATCAATTTTTAAGCATGTAAATTTTGTGCATCATCATTTCCCTAGATAAAAATAAAATGTTGGGGTTAGGGGATCCACTTTTACCATTTCTAATTTAGAAATCTCCCTTATTATAAGATATAAATTTAGCATGATATTACCAACCGACCATATAGGCGGTATCCTGATTAAGTCAGATTTTGAATTAATTCCAACCGACCATAAATGCAGTATCTAGTTAAGTCAGGTTTAAAATCAATTTAATTAAGTCCAACCGATCATAAAGGTGGTATCCAATTAAGTCAGGTTTTAAGATAATTTATATATTATAATTAAGGGAGATTAATCTAAACTATAATAATAAATGCTTCACCCTTTCCCTAGCGGAATTTAACTACTAAACATAAAAGAAAATAAAATAAAATAAACTACTACTATTACTAAAAATAAAATGCATAATTTAAATTACAAAAATTAAACACACAAGATACAGTCCTTAGATCCTTATTAGAACCTTAAGGAAAGTATTACTACTACTACTAAAAATACAAATACATAATAAAAATAACTAAAACTAAGCAAACAAGATACAATCCTTAATCCCCTATTAGGAACTTCATGAAGTGTGAAATTTTGAAATGAAATCGGCCTAAATTTATAGGCAAATTACGCATCGCGACGCACCGTAGATTGATGACATGTGTACGCAGCTTCTTGAGATGATGACACGTGGCACACATTTCATCGACAACTGAATTATTAGCTCGACATCGTGACACGTGAAGTTGTGCGTGTTACGATGTTGACGTAAGCAATGATGTGTAGTGTCGGCAGCATTGAAATGATGACAAATGTCCGGTGTATAATAGCAAGTTCTGTGATGTTGACACATGGCCGGCGTATGTTAGCAGTCATAATGCAGAAGTGTTGTGCATAGTGACGTAGAATTCCAATTTTGCCATTTTTGTCCGTTTTTCGCTGTTTTGGCCCCGATTTGATTCCAGCGATTCCCAAAACTTTATTTATCTGCAAAATAACACAACACCAAAAAAATCATAAAACCTGAGAAACAATACAAAATATTAGGTTAAAGGGGCGGGAAATTGTGATATATTTTCCGCTCATCAGTGACCAACCGATATCAATCTGATCCAGGTAATGATCATTGGACAGTCGTGAAACCATATCCTAAAATATCTTAAAGGTACTAAGGATAAGTTTCTGATATATGGAGAAGATGAGCTACAAGTTAAGGGTTATAGAGACTCCGACTTCCGGGGAGATCATAGAATATCTACATGAAGATACATATTTACCCTTAACGGTGGTGCAGTTAGTTGGCGATGTTCAAAGCAAGGCTCAACAGTTGATTCCACCGCTGAGGCAGAATTTATAGCATCATCAGAAGCTGCTAAAGAAGCTATTTGGATTAGAAATTTTATCAAAGAACTTGGCGTTGTGCCTAGTATAATGGATTCGATCCCATTGTACTATGATAATAATGAAGCCATTGTGCAGGCTAAGGAGCCGAGAGTGTTGGACAATTGTGACCCACAACATCACTATTTGTAAAAGACATTGTGGTTTTTGTACAAATTAACTATGTGACAAAGGAAATTGCTATTTTATCATTTTGTAATTAGATTACTTAAATATATAAATGATAAAAGTCCTTATGATTAGTTCCAGATTAATAAGATATGAGACAATATCAATCCACAAAGGTTTAATCATTAAATATTCATAGTCGCAATATTATCGAGACTGGACATCGATAATGCAGAATAGACTAGTATTACACTTGTGCGTGTTATGGAAGCGTAACGATATAGTATTACACTTAGTTGGACTAATATTTTAACGGGATCCTATCTCACTAGGAAACTAGGTTTCCCGAGTACTCAACAGACGGTTAGAGGCTCTCCGAAAAATAGTGGGAGGCCGGTATTGAATTCACAATTTCGTTCAAATACTTGACAAATACGCACTTTCAAAATTATTTCGTCATTTTATATATTTATTAGTTGGACTAATATTTTATTATTTTTATTGTAACAGTTGGACTGTACCCAAAATCGTTAATTGAATAGTTAGACTATTGCAATTAAGATGGCCGGAAAGATCAATGTTAGGGACATTATCATTGGTGAAAATGTCTTTAATGGTGTGAACTTTCCTGACTGGGATATGAACCTCAGGATTATCCTGGGGGCCGAGAAGATGCTCTATACGATAGAGAGACCTTTCGGGCCTAAGCCCGAAATTGAGCAGCCGCTTGAACTTGAGCTTTGGAAGACTCACAGCGATGACAACTCAACTGCTCAATCCGTCATGCTCGCTGCAATGACCCCTTAATTTCGTCGCATAACAAGGGATTGGATCCCTATACTATGATGAAAAATTGAAGGACCTTCACCGATCTAACCTTAGATCGTAACTGTATGAATTGCAGAAGAAGCTCTTTCACTCTCGAATGTCAAAGGTACATCTGTCGAGCACTATGTGTCACAGATGATTGCTAACATCGAACAGCAGGGTCAGCTAGGCATAACCTTTGAGGATGAGACTTCTATAGATTTGATCTTGCAGTCTCTTCCTGAAAGCTGGACCGGGTTCATCATGAACTATAATATGATGAACTAAGAAAATACTCTTGGAAAGTTGATGGCAATGCTGTGAGAAGCAGAAAATGAGATTTTAAATGGCAAAAAGCACGAGGCGCACTTCGCTTCGACATCTCAGTCTTCCAAGGCTTGGCCAAAGGCTACTGGAGGCGTAAAGAAGAAGAAGAAGAGAAAGGGCAAGCCAAATCATCAAAGTCATCTGGGAAGACTAAGGACAAATCCCAAGATGTCTGCCTACGGTGTGGCAAATAGGGTCACTGGAAGCGTGACTGCCGTGAGTACGAGGCGCACATGAAGGAACTCAAAGTGGGCAAGGCTTCGGCTTCATGTATGTTTGTTATTGAAATAAACATGTCTACTTCTAGTTTTAAAAATTGGATTTTTGATTCTGGTTGTGGTACTCATATATGTACTGATGTGCAGGATCTGCAGATTAGCAGGAGACTGGCTTGAGGAGAGATAGACCTCCGAGTTGGAAATGGGACTAGAGTAGTCGTTTTGGCTATTTGGACTTATATTTTGGAAATGCCATCGGGGCATGTACTTAATTTATCACATTGCTATTATGTACCTAGTTTGACTAGGAATATTATTTTTGTATCTTGTTTAGCCCAATATGGGTATACTTTTGTATTCAGAAACACATGGTGTTTTGTTTATAAAAATGATATTGAGATATTGTAGTGCTGATGTAATAATGGTCTTTATATTTTGAATATAATCAATCTCCAATATATAATGTAACAAACAAAAGGCTTAAATTAGTAAGAAATATGAAACTTATATATGGCATTGTCATCTAGGACACATTAACAAGACTCGCATATCCACACTTTCGAAGAGTGGGTACTTGGACGGATTTGATCCTAATTCATATGACGTCTGCGAATCTTATTTATAAGGCAAAATGCCTAAAACACATTTTAGCAGTAAAGGTGCACGTGCCACAGAACTGTTAGCCCTCGTTCATAGTGTCGTATGCAGGCCCATGTCTAGCTAGGCTAGAGGTGGATATGAATACTTCGTAACCTTTACGGATGATGCATCACGTTATGGTTATGTCTATCTTATTAGACACAAGTCGGAAACCTTTGAGAAATTAAAGAGTTTCGACACGAAGTAGAAAATAGATCGGTAAAAGTATTAAAACATTACGGTCGGACCGTGGTGGAGAATACTTAAGCAATGGGTTTCTCGATTACTTGAAAGAGTATGGTATTCTGTCACAGTGGACTCCTCCCGGAATGCCTCAATTAAACGGTGTGTCCGAACGGAGAAACCGTACTTTTTTTGACATGGTAAGGTCTATGATGAGTCGTACAGAGCTACCAATTTCCTTCTGGGGATATACATTGAACAATGCAATACTTATTTTGAATAAGGTTCCGTCAAAGTCTGTTCAACAGACTCCATATGAAATATAGACAGGAAAGAAACTGAGTTTCACATTCCTGAAGATTTAGGGATGCTTGGCATACGTTAAACGTTTGGATGGTACCAAACTAGAACCCTAATCATATAAGTGCCTATTTGTAGGTTATCCTAGGGAAACAAAAGGATATTACTTCTACCACCCACAAAAGAACAAAGTATTTGTTGCTCTACATGCGGTTTTCCTCGAAAAGGAATTCCTAAATGCAGTGGTAAGTGGGAGGATAGTAGAACTCGATGAAAGTTGGAGTGATACTGTTCCTGGCAACGATTCCTTAATGGAACACGAACAGTTCATTAGGGATGAAACTGTACCACAATCTACTAACACACAAGAACCGCGTAGGTCGGAGAAAGTCAGAAAACAACCTGAGAGTTAAGGGTTTCTGATCTCACCTCATGTGGATATTAATCTTATTGAGGATAACGAGCCGGCTACGTATGAGGAAGCGATACAAGATATTAACTCCGCTTTATGGCAAGAAGCCATGAAATTCGAAATGGATTTCATATATACCAACCAAGTTTGGACACTGGTTGATGCACCAGAAGGCGTAAAGCCTATTGGTTGTAAATGGGTCTTCAAGAAGAAGACTGACATGGATGACAACATACAAACGTACAAAGCTAGGCTTGTAGCGAAAGGGTATCGTCAATGACATTGTCTCGATTACGATGAAAAATTTTCATATGTTTCCATGATTAAATCCATTCGGATAATGCTTGCTATTGCTACATATTTTGATTACGAAATATGGCAGATGGACGTCAAAACTGCTTTCCTTAACGGAAACCTTTTGGAGGATGTTTATATGCAACAGCCTGACATTTTTGTCGTATCTAAACATGCAAATAAGGTTTTCAAGTTAAATCGATCCATTTATGGATTGAAGCAAGCATCACATTCTTAGAACCAACGTTTTGATGAGATCATAAAAAAATATGATTTCGGTAAAAACTAGGATGATCCTTGTGTATATAAGAAGGTTAGTGGGAGCGCACTAACATTCATTGTCTTTTATGTTGATGATGTATTGCTTATTGGCAATGACATTCCCATGCTACAATCGGTGAAAGCTTGGCTTTCATTAAAATTCTCCATGAAAGATCTGGTAGAAGCAGCCTTTATTCTGTGAATAAAGATCTACCGGGATAGATCTAGAAAGCTGCTTGGACTCTCCCAAAGCACATACATTGACAAAGTGTTGAAGAGATTCAACATGGATCAGTCTAAGAGGGGACTGTTGCCAGTGGCGCATGGCGTCACTCTATCTAAGGACATGTGTCTTAAAACTCAAGATGAGAGAGACAGCATGAGTCGGATCTCGTTCGCATCAGTAGCCGGATCGATCTTGTATGCTATGATATATACGCGACCTGATGTCTCGTATGTTTTGAGCATGTGTAGTCGCTATCAGGCCGATCTAGGTGATGGTCATTGGGTTGCTGTTAAGAACATCCTTAAGTATCTTAGACGAACTAAGGATGTTTTCTTAATATATGGAGATGGAGAACTTGAGGTAACTGGGTTTACCGATGCAAGTTTCCAAACCGATAAAGACGACTGTAACTCACAATCAGGGTATATATTTTTTTTGAATAACGGAGCAGTGAGCTGGAAATCTTCCAAGCAAGAGATTGTTGCCGATTCAACAACAGAAGTGGAATACATCGCTGTAGCTGAGGCAAAAAAAGAGACAGTTTGGATCCGTAAATTCCTAATTGGATTAGGAGTAGTTCTGTTACCAGTTGAGCCTGTTCCTTTTTATTATGACAATAACGAGGCTATAACGCAGGCTAAGGAACCGCAGACCCATCAACGATCCAAACATGTACTTCGACGTTACTATCTTATTCGTGAGATCATACATTGTGGCGATGTGAAGATCGAGAAGGTCGCATCAAATTACAACATTGCAGATTCTCTGACGAAGGCTATTCCTCATAAAAAGTTTGAGCGACATGTATATAGTTAATGTGTTAGATACTTGAGTGATTGGCTATAGGCCAAGTGGGAGATTTTGTTGGACAATTATGACCCATAGCATCACTATTTGTACAGATCATGATGTTGTAGTACAAATTAACTATGTGACAAAGGAGATTGCACTCTTATCATTTGTGATTAGATCACTTAGATATATAAATGATAGGAGGTCCTTGTGATTTGTTCCTGGATAGAGAATGATATGAGACAGTATCAGTCCACGAAGGATAAATCATTAAATATCCCTAGTCAGAGTATTATCGAGATTGGACATTGATAAATACGTAAAAGACTAGTATTGCACTTGTGCGCGTTGTGAGGGCATAGCAGCATAGTTCTCATATATTTGGGTATAGGATACACATGCAAGTGTAATAGGAGGTTGTGTTTTACCGATGGTACGGGAAACATCTTCGCTCTGGATAGACCCCATCGGAATTCCATTGGTAGTATGACTTTGTGTCTATGGAAGTCCGAAATCAGGGTAGGTGTATTTGGTCTTAACCTGAGACTTGCTCCGCTAATACTTGCGATAATCAATATACTTTGGTTGCGGGTCCAGGACTTTAACAGGTTATGTGTACGCCAATGATGGGTATATTGAGAATCATAGTGTGTTGGGTGTGATGTCAAGACGGAAGTATCACTCCAGTCATAGTGGAGATGATGGTCACGTAGGATATGGGACTGGTTCTCTTAAATACTGCAGCTATCGGGATAAAATGACAAGGTCATGTTTATCCGATTATAGAGACTAGTTACCAGACATCCGACATGTGCTTCGTACGGGGCACACACAATTCCAGCCCCAGGCCTATCACGTGATCATTCAATACTGGACAGAAATACGCAATACTACATATACTACGCCTGATATAGATCGCTTATTCCTGTAAGCATGTTTCTGGAGAATTGGGTAGGCATGGCGCTTTGCTAGAAGCCAACCTTGTCTTGTAAATCGGTATAAACGTAGTACGAGGTACGTATGTGTTCGGATAGTCCGACGACCGAATTTACTGCCAACATATCCGGGGATCTCATGGGTCGCTTCCCGAAGATTCACCGATGATGTATGACTCGCACTTTATTATTCTGGGATTAATTAGATGAGAGAGAAAATTAATCTGGGATTAATTACGGAGATATTTTATCTGGGATAAAATATCATTTAAAGAGAGATAACGATTAATTTGGAATTAATTGGTAAATTAATATATTCGATATATTAAACGAAATTGGATTTCGACGCAGAATGAAAATTAGATTTTAATTCGGGCGAACGAATTAATTTAGAATTAATTCTTTAGCGACGTGAATAATGACTTCCCTAGGCGTAATCATTTAATTGAGTCGCAACAGAAAATTCATTAATTTGGAATTAGTGAACCCGAGCTCGGGATTATTTGTGAGCACATTCGCATTTCGAATTCGAGTGCGGCACGCAAGTCAAATCAAACGTCAAATTATTAGTCACATCAAGCGTCAAATCACATCTCACTTTGAGTGATGTGACAATTGATTGATTGATTGATTGATTGATATGAGTTGATGTGAGATGATTGAAAGCATTTAATGCTTGAGTTTTTGGAAAAGTTTTTGGTATATGTTTTATTTGTTTTTTGAAAACAAATTAACATTTTACACATTTCATCCTTCTCTCTCCTAGGCATACGGTTTTGGAGGTAAAATCTTCTTCTCTCTCACACGGTTTCACCTTCTGTTTTCTCTTCTGTTTTCTATCAAGAAATGCCGAGAAAGTGATAGGGAAATCAATGGTGTTTTTGTGGCAAAAACACCAAGTGCTAGCACACAAATGAGTCCATACAAAGGTGATAGGGAACTCACTACATGAGCAAGGAATCAACACAAGCTTGGAGCTTTCATGGAGGACCTCACATGGCCGAAAATGGGGACAACAGAACAGCCCACTGCCGAGCTTGGAGGAGGCAGAAAATGAAGATTTTTGTTCTTCGTAGCATCCAATCCGTTCTTTGTGAGTATTCCACAACTCCTTTGATGTGTATTCATACTTGTTTCTTGCTTGATAATGATCCTTGGGAAGCTTAGAGCAAACCAACAATGGTATCTTGAGCTTTTGAAAGCATGAAAAAGATTTAGGGTTAAAATTTGGGCAAAATTGATTTTGAGCATGATTAATGAAATTGGATGAATTAGTATGCTTAATTGATGTTTAATTGAGGATTGATTGGATCAATTTGATGAAAAGGTGTTTGGAACATTTTTCCCTAATTTTGATGTGTTGGCCGAAACTCATGAACCCTAATAAGTCTTGGATTTTTGATTTTTTGATAATTGGATGTGTTGGAAATCATTTGGGGATGTTGATTTAATGTTAAATTGGATTCAATTGGATTGGATTTAAATTTGGACACAAAATCCCCTTTGGCCGAGACTTTGAAGCATGTGAATTGGGTTGATTTTGTTGATGAATTGTTTTGGACATAATTTAATAATGATAAGCATGATTAATTAGGTTAATTTTATGTTTTGGGAATATTGATTTTGGTGATTAATTGTGTTATACACTTTAGGCAATTAAATTGTAAAATTGGATTTTGTAATTTAATGAAATTGGGCCTTAAAATTGGATTTGGGCTTTTAAAGTTGTTATTGGGTTTATTGGGCTTGGTTGTACCAAGTTAGGTTTAGGCCAAATGGATTGGATCCAATGGGCCCAAAACCGTATCCATAAAGCCCAAATGCGACTAATGGACCTTTAAAGTTTAATTGGGCCTAATGGGCCTAAATTGATTTCTAGGCTTATGGGTAACTCCCGAATTGGACTTTGGTTATTGGGTTCGACCCGAGTTGACCAAAAGTCCACGCCTTAAAGAAATTAACTAAAAGCCCATTTGACTTTAATTAAAGTGACGTTGGACGTTAATCGGGCTTTGAGACCCGTAACGATTAAATTTGGAATTTAAGTCGTAAAGGTACATTAATAAAGTGTAGTATTTAATTCGGAATTAAATAAGCGAATTAATATTAAATACAAATTGAATTGGATTTAATTATGTAGTTAAATTTAATTCGAGAATTCGTACTTTGAGTACTTATTCTCAAAACGAGTTTGACTCGAGCAAAATCAAATCGTTGTTTGAACATTGGATGGTCATTAATTATCAGATTAATAATTGGATAAGATTGATTGATAACATGCTTGTGTGAATACATGATTGCGATGCATGAATATGTTAGACATTATGTCCCATAGCGTCACTGTTTGTAAATGATATTGTATTATTGTACAAAATTAACTATGTGATAATGAAATTGCCTTTTGCCGTTTTGTAATTTTATTTACTTTGATATATAAATGGCAAAAGTCCATATGATTAGTACTGGATTGAGATGATATGAGACAGTATCAATCCATAAAGGTTTAATCATTAAATATCCCTAGCCGTAGTATTATCGAGACTGGACATCGATAATGCGGAATAGGCTAGTATTGCGCTTGTGCACGTTGTGAGGGCACAACGGCATAGTTCTCATATATTTAAGTATTGGATACTTATGCAAGTGCGATAGGAGGTTGTGTTTTACCGATGGTACGGAAAACAGCTTCGCTCTGGATAGACCCCGCGGAATCCCATTGGTAGTATGTCTATGTGTCTATGGGAGGCCGCATCAGGGTAGGTGTATATGGTCTTAACCTGAGACTTACATCGCTAGTACTTGCGACAATCGGTAAACTTTGGTTTTGGTGGTTGGGGACCTTAACCGGTTCTGTGTACACCTCTTCTGGGTTATCGAGAAGCGTAGTGTACTGGATGTGATGTCAAGATGGAAGTATCGCTTCAGACATATGGAGGTGATGATCATGCAGGGCACAAAACTAGTACTCTATAAAAGGTTGCAACCGTCGGGACAATATGACCAGGTCAGGATTGTCCGATTTAAAGAGACTAGTTGCTTGATGTCCGATATATGTTTCGTACGGGGCAGACACATCTCCAGCCCTAGGCCTAGCATGTGATCATCCGATACTGGATCGATGTACGCAATACTACGGTATACTACGCTTGATATAGATCTTATATTCCTATAAGAATATTTCTGGAGAATTGGGTAGGCATGGCGCTTTGCTAGAAGCCAACCTTGTCTTGTGAATCGGTAAAGACGTAGTACGAGGTACGTACGTGTTCGGATTATCCGACGACCGTATTTACTGCCAAAATATCCGGAGGTCTCTTGGGTCGCTTCCCGAAGATTCACCAATGATATTTGATTCGAATTTAATTAATCTTGGATTAATTACGGAGAAACTTTATCTTGGATAAAGTGCCTTATTTAGAGAGAGAGAACGATTAATTTGGAATTAATCAGTAAGATTATTATATTCGATATAATAATTGAAATTCGATTTCGACGCGAAATTAAAATTAGATTTTAATTCGGGCATACGAGTTAATTTAGAAATAATTCGTTAGCGACGTAAATAATAATTTCGCTAGGCGCGATTGTTTATTTAAATTCGATTTAATTAACGTCGCGACGCAAGTTCGGTATTTCGGAAATATCGAACCCGATCGCGTGAGTGGACGTGGGCCCACTTTCATTTGGGAACGTGTGGGGCCCACATGACACTTTTCATTATATGCATTATTTTAATGATAAGGCATTGCATGGTGATAGTGTGCATTACACTCAAAGGCTTTGCATGGAGTTTGAGTGTTTGACACTCTAAGCCATTGCATGGTTTATGTCATAGATTTATTATTAATTTAATAAATTATAACATAAATATAAATTGTTTTTTGGAAAAACAATTATCAATTAAGACTTTACACAAAATCTCTCTTCTCTCTCAAATTGCCGAGAACTCCATTGACAAGGGCAAGGAAGATTTGATCTTCTATTTCTCCATTTTTTCTAGCACAAGCAAGGGATCAAAAGAGGTGATAGGGAAACCATCAAAGAGCTTGGAATACAAAAGCTTGGAGCTTCAAGTCTTCTTCCTCCTCTTGGCCGAATCTTCCACAACTTGGAGCTTCTACCATTTGATCATCT
The DNA here is from genome assembly GCA_019454045.1 of Zanthoxylum bungeanum. Classification (NCBI taxonomy): domain Eukaryota; kingdom Viridiplantae; phylum Streptophyta; class Magnoliopsida; order Sapindales; family Rutaceae; genus Zanthoxylum; species Zanthoxylum bungeanum. Next base: position 18,529 of record SKCR01025420.1, read on the forward strand.
TCTTCATCACAAGGTATTGTAAGTATGATTCCGCCATACTTCATGTTTATATATATTCTTTATAGTATTTCACATGCTTAATCTTTGTTTGGGACATATTATAGAAACCAACAGAATAATGTATATCGGATGTATATTAGATGGGTGGGGGCAATTTTAGAAATTGTTGTAATAAATTTGATTTATTAATTGGACCTGTGTGTCCAGCCTTATCACCTCCATATTCTTTATATTCTCTTCTCACCTATTCCCCTCAAAGTAAATGAGGTTTCTTTAGAAGTGTAGTGTAACGGGTAGAAGTAATACATGTGCTAGCGGGAGAGAGAAAGGGAGAGATTCGATCTAGGATCAATGTGTAAAGTATCCATCCGCATAACATTATTATTTATTTATACGCGCTTTATTATGTATGTAGAATGCATGTTTTAGGGTGTATGATGATGAGACCTTAACAAAGATAATAAATTGGTTGCCAATTTACACGCGAAAAACCCTCAAACAATATTAAGCGTTTTTCCTTCCATTGAGTGATTCCCACTCAAGATCCGAGACTGGCATTGGCTTGTTGCCCAAAGTCAAGGCCTTTATATGTCGAGGATGTGTTTGAATCACGAGAGCTTTGTTCTATATCAGTGTCTTGTCCAAGTTGTGGTTTGTTGGCCAAAGTCAATACCACTTATTGTCCATCGACATTGATTACGAAGCTTTCCATGGTCAATGGGTCGCGCTTACCTGGGATCACTAAGTTTGTTGTGCCAAAGCCAAAGCTTATTTGATTTAGAGGAATAAAGTTAGGTAATACATTGGATGTATTGGCATATATAAGATATATGTTTCGGACTTGGATGTCCCCCTACCGGATCTAGGAATTGGATTGGATCCAATTGATCTTAGAGATCTATCTAGTTAATTATCATACAATTTGTTGGCCAAAGTCAAGATTGTGTGATATTTAACAGGATCATAGCCCACTAGGAAACACGGTTTCTCGAGTACTCGACAGAGGGTTAGAGGTCGCCGAAAAATAGTGGGAGGCAAGAATTGAATTTGAAATATTTGGTTAATTAAATGTGAAATTGGAATTTTTTGTGTTTAATTAATGTGCCTTAAAATTGGATTTGGGCTTCTTATGTTGTAATTGAGCTTGTTGGGCTTTATTGTACAAAGTTGGGTTTAGGCAAAATTGGTTGGATCCAATTGGGCCCAAAACCGCCACCATAAAGCCCAAATGCGACTTAATGGACTTTAAAGTTTAATTGGGCCTAATGGGCCAAAATTAATTTATGGGCTTATGGGGTAACTCTCAGATTGGACTTTGGTTTTCGGTTTGACCCGAGTTGACCAAAAGTCCACGCCTTAAGAAATTAATTAAAAGCCCATTGGACTTTAAATAATTGACGTTGGACGTTAATCGGGCTTTGAGACCCGTTGCGATTAAATTTGGAATTTAAGTCGTAAAAGTTCATTATCAAAGTGTGTTATTTAATTTGGAATTAAATATGCGAATTAGAATTGAATGCATATTAAATTGGATTTAATGATGTAGTTTAATTTAATTCGAGAATTCGTACTTTAAGTACTTATTCGCAAAACGAGTTTGACTCGAACAAAATCAAATCGTTGTTTGAACATTGGATGATAACTAATTATCAGATTAATTAATTTGATTAGATTGATTGATAACATGCTTGTGTGAATACATGGTTGCGATGCATGAATAATGTATATCGGATGGATATTAGATGAGTGGGACAATTTTAAAATTGTTGTAATAAATTCGATTTATTAATTGGACCTGCGTGTCCAGCCTTATTACCTCTCATTTCTTTGTATTCTCTTCTGACATATTACCTCTCATTTCTTTGTATTCTCTTCGTACTTTAAGTACTTATTCGCAAAACGAGTTTTTGGAGGCTTTAATGCCTTGTACAATTTTTGGAAAATTAAAAAGTGGTATTTGATTTTTGAAATTAAAAACACACAACACGACTCTCTCTCTCTAATTTCCTTTCCATGGCCGAATGGCCTTCTTCATTTTCTCTCAAAATGCCTTGAGCCTTGGGCTCGTTTTCTTCTTTATTTTGCTTCAAAATCAAATATGCTAGCACATCCAAGGAGTCATTCAAAGGTGATAGGGAAACCCATCTATGAGCTTGGAATCAGCACTCAAAGCTTGGAGCTTGAAGATCAACACAATGAGCACAACTAAGGGCTTGGCCGAAACTTGAAGGAAGAAATTTTTTGTGTTCAACGCATCCAAAAGCCGATCAAAATGAGTATTTCCGCTACTTTACTTTGTTGTATTCGCATATTTCATTGCTTAATTGATCTTGGTTTAAACTAGAAAACTCAACATCAGGTATCAGAGCCATTATTAAACATGAAATTGAATTAGGGTTTATATTCTAAAATTTGGATAAAATTGATTTGAGCATGATTTGATAAAATTGATTGTTTGAGTATGCTTGAATGATGATAACTTAGAGTTATGCATGATCAATTTGATGAAAATTGAATTGGATTATTTTTTCCCCAAAAATTTTGCTTAGCCCAATTGATGATATGCCCTAAAGTCATGGTAATTTTGTTTTTTGATCATTGGATGAGTTGAAAGACATGGGATAAATTGATTTATGATTTAATTGGATTGAAATCGAAATCGAAATCGGATTTAAAAATCCCTACAATTGCCGTGACATAAATATAGCATGAAATGAGATGATTTTTTGATTCAATAATGTTGGACATGTGTTGATGATGGTTAGCATGATTAATTATGTAAATTGATATTTTGGAAATGTTAATTTGACTAAGTAACTATGGCTAACGCACTTTAGTTAATTGAATTATGATATTTGGAATATTGGAATTTAATTGGTTGGGCTAAATTTGGAATTGCGCTAATAAAGTTGTATTTGGGCTTAATGGGCTTGGTTGGGCCAAGTTTGGTTTAGGTTAATTGGTTGGATCCAATTGGGCCTAAAACCATTTCCATAAAGTCCAAATATAATAAAATGGGCCTTTAAAATTTTAATTGGGCCTAATGGGCCTAAATTGATTTTTGGCAAATGGTGATTCCTTATTAGGCTTTGGTTGCCAAAGTCCATGCCTTATAAATTAATTGAAAGCCCATTGAACTTTAATTAAATTGACATTGGATGTTAATTGGGTTATGAGACCTGTAAAGGTTAGATTTAGAATCTAAGTCGCAAAGGCTCATTATTAAAGTGTAATTATTTAATTTTGAATTAAATAAAGAATTAGTATTGAATAAAAATTAAATTGGATTTAATATTGTAGTTTGATATAATTCAAGAATTCGTACTTTGAGTATTTATTCTTAAACGAGTTGCACTCGCGCAAATCAAATTGTTGTTTGAACATTGGATAGTCATTAATTTCAGATTAATTAATTGGATTAGATTGATTGATAACATGCTTGTGTGAATACATGGATGTGATGTATGAATAATGTATATCGGATGGATATTAGGTGGGTGAGGTAATTTTGGAAATTGTTTAATAATTTAGAATTTATTAATTGGACCTGCGTGTCCAGCCTATTACCTCTTGATTCTTTTTATTTCTCTTCTCACCTATTCCCCTCAATGTAAATGAGGTTTCTTTAGAAGTGTAGTGTAACGGGTAGAAGTAATACTTGTGCTAGCGGGAGAGAGAAAAGGAGAGATTTGATCTAGGATCATTGTGTAAAGTATCCATCCGCATATCATTATTATTATTTTCATATGCGCTTTATTATGTGTTTAGAATGCATATTTAAGGTTGTATGATGATGAGACCTTAACAAAGATAATAAATTGGTTGCCAATTTGCACGTGAAAAACCCTCGCTAAATATTAAGCGTATTTCCTTCCATTGAGTGATTCTCACTCAAGATCCGAGACTGGCATTGGCTTGTTGGCCAAAGTCAAGGATGTGTTTGAATCACGAAGGCTTTGTTCCATATCAGTGTCTTGTCCAAGTTGTGGTTTGTTGGCCAAAGTCAAGACCACTTCTTGTCCATCGACATTGATTACGAAGCTTTCCATTGTCAATAGGTCGCGCTTGACTGGGATCACTAAGTTTGTTGTGCCAAAGCCAAGGCTTAGTTGATTCAGAGGAAAAAGGTTAGGTAATACATTGGATGTATTGGCATATATAAGTTATATGTTTCGGACTTGGACGTCCCCCTACCGGATCTAGGAATTTGATTGGATCCAATCGATCTTAAAGATCTAGCTAGTTAATTATTATACAATTTATTGGCCAAAGTCAAGATTATGTGATATTTAACGGGATCCTAGCCCACTAGGAAACACGGTTTCCCGAGTACTCGACAGAGGGTTAGAGGTCGCCGAAAAATAGTGGGAGGCAAGAATTGAATTTGCAATATTGTTTAATTACTTGCCATAACGTGATCAAAACAAATATCATTCGTCAAATAAATTAAATGTTAGTTGGACTAATATTTAAATGTTGTTTTTATTAACAATTGGACTGTATTCAAACAAATAAATTATAGTTGATTAAATAGTTGGACTATTGTAATCATTATAATAAATAGTACAAAAATCGTTGATTAAATAGTTGGACTATTAAAATGAAGATAAAAATGAAAGATTGACATTTAAAACATAATCCTAGGGAAAATGTATTTAAATGGTTTAATTTTCAAATTGAGAATAAATTTCAGGATGGTCCTGGAAAATAAAAGTTACTTTATTAAGTCTAAAGCCCGGAGTTAAGCAAATAGTAGAGCATGATCTTTGGAAGATCATGTAATGATAACTTAAGTGCTTAATCCATTAAGCTTGTCATAGTAGACTCCTTAATTTCTGAATCAGAACTAAGGATTAGATCCTTAAAGTATAATAATGAAATTGAAGGATCTTCAAAGAATCTATCCTTAGAATCTTAGAAGTATTAAATTGCAATAAATAACTCTTGGAGAGTTAATGGCTATTCTCAAGGAGATAAAGTCAAAAGTTTACAATTAGGCAAGTAGCGCAAGGCGCACCTTACTTCGATATTCTAGAAGGCCAAGGCTCGGCCAAAGGCTTCTGGAGTGTTGAAATTGGCAAATGCAAAATCAATATAATCTTCTAGGAAGATAAATGACATATCCCAAAATGTCTGCCTAAATTGTGGCAAACAGGATCGCGGAAAATGTCACTCCAGTCGTATGGAGTTTGATGATCGCGCACGGATACAGAACTTTTTCTCTATATCAGGTTGCAACCGTCGGGATAATATGACTTGGTCATGATTATCCGATTTTAAAGAGACTAGTTGCTCGTAATCCGATATATGCTTCGTACGGGGCAGACACTGTACCAGCCCCATGCCTTGCATGTGATCATCCGATATTAGACAGAAATACGCAATACTACGTATACTACGCCTGATACAGATCCTTTATTCCTGTAAGGATATTTCCGGAGAATTGGGTAGGCATGGCGCTTTGCTAGAGGCCAACCTTGTCTTGTAAATCGGTATAAACGTAGTACGAGGTACTTACGTGATCGGATAGTCCGACGACCGAATTTACTGCCAACATATCCGGGGATCTCATGGGTCGCTTCCCGAAGATTCACTGATGACGTATGACTCGCACTTTTAATTAATCTGGGATTAATTAGAAGAGAGAGAAAATTAATATGAGATTAATTGCAGAGATATTTTATCTCGGATAAAATATCATTTAAAGAGAGAGAACGATTAATTTGGGATTAATCGATAAATTAATATATTTGATATATTTAACGAAATTGGATTTCGACGCAGAATTGAAATTGGATTTTAATTCGAGCGAACGAATTAATTTAGAATTAATTCGTTAGCGACATGAATAGTGATTTTGCTAGGCGTAATCATTTAATTACGATGCAACGGAAAATTCGTTAATTTGGAATTAGCAAACCCGAGCCCGAGATTATTTGTGAGCGCATTCGCATTTCGAATTCGAGTGCGGCACGTCAAATCAAGCGTCAAATCACTTGTCACTTTGAGTGATGTGACTTGACAACTTGAATGATGTTAGTTGATGTTTGAGTGTTGGACACTCAAATGTGTAAGAAATTAAATGAAACATATACCAAATTTTGGTATATCATTTTAAGTCTTTGATTTTGGAAATCATTCAACACATTCTCTCCTCTCTTTCCTCTCTTCACTCACGCCCATGGAGGGCGTTTTCTTCTGGTTTCTGGTTCACCAAAACAGTGAAGAAAATGGGAAGCAGTGCATTTTTGTGGCAAGAACAATAGTGCTAGCACACTCCGGGATCAATGCGAAGGTGATAGGGAAGTCCACCCATGACCGGGAATCAAATGACGAAGCTTAGAGCTTGGTTTCTTGTTGATTGAAGGCCGAACCAGTGAGGAATTCACTGCACTGTCGTGAGCAGTCAACTGTGAGCAAAACATAATTTTTGTTCGTCAAAGCGTCATTCAACCGCTCGATGTAAGTATTCCGCAACTACTCGAATGTATTCACACATGTTCATGCTTGATTTATGATCCTTGGGACCTAGATAATATCCAACAATGGTATTAGAGCTTGGTTAAAAGCATGAAAATTATTTAAGGCTTAAAATTGGGCAAACTTGATTTTGAGCATGATTAATGAAATTGGATGGATTAGTATGTTTAAATGTGTTTGAATTAAGGATTGATTGGATCAATTTGTTGAAATTGTGTTTGGAACAAATTTCCCCAATATTTTTTGTCATGGCCGAAAATGTGATGCCCTAATATGTCTTGGAATTTTTTATTTTGACAATTGGATGTGTTGGAAATCATTTGGGAATATGATTTTATGTCGATTGTGGAATTAATTGGATTGAATTCGAATCGGACGTAAAATCCCCAAATTGTCGAGAGCATATGAGCATGATTTGGGTTTGATTTTTTGATTAATTTGTGTTGGACACTAATTGATGTAAATGAGCATGATTAATTAGCCTAATTTGTATTTTGGAAATATTGATTTGGGTGATTAATTATGTTAATACACTTTAGTTTAATTAAATGGGAAATTTGGAATTTTTTTGTTTAATTAAATTGGGCTTGAAATTGTATTTGGGCTTAAATGTTGTAAATGGGCTTATTGGGCTTTGTTGTACAAAGTTGGGTTAAGGAAAATTGGATTGGATCCAATTGGGCCCAAAACCGCCTCCATAAAGCCCAAATGTGACTTAATGGACCTTTAAAGTTTAATTGGGCCTAATGGGTCAAAATTGATTTCTAGGCTTATGGGGTAACTCCCGGATTGGATTTGGTTATTCGGTTTGACCCGAGTTGATCAAAAGTCCACGCCTTAAGAAATTAATTAAAAGCCCATTGGAATTTAATTAAATTGACGTTGGACGTTAATCGGGCTTTGAGACCCGTAGCGATTAAATTTGGAATTTAAGTCGTAAAAGGTTTATTAATAAAGTGGGTTATTTAATTTGGAATTAAATAAGCGAATTAGAATTAAATGCATATTAAATTAGATTTAATGTTGTATTTTAATTTAATTCAAGAATTTGTACTTTAAGTACTTATTCGCAAAAACGAGTTTGACTCGAGCAAAATCAAATCGTTGTTTGAACATGGATGATCACTAATTATCAGATTAATTAATTTGATTAGATTGATTGATAACATGCTTGTGTGAATACATGGTTGCGATGCATGAATAATGTATATCGGATGGATATTAGAAGGGTGGGGCAATTTTTGAAATTTTTGTAATAAATTTGGAATTTATTAAATGGACCTGCGTGTCCAGCCTTATCACCTCCTTATTCTTTGTATTCTCTTCTCACCTATTCCCCCCAATGTAAATGAGGTTTCTTTAGAAGTGTAGTGTAACAGGTAGAAGAAATCTTTGTGCTAGCGGGAGAGATAAAGGGAGAGATTTGATCTAGGATCATTGTGTAAAGTATCCATCCGCATATCATTATTATTTTTCATATGTGCTTTATTATGTGTTTAGAATGCATGTTTAAAGGTGTATGATGATGAGACCTTAACAAAGATAATAAATTGGTTGCCAATTTGCACTCTTCTCAACCCTCGCATAATATTAAGCGTTTTTCCTTCCATTGAGTGATTCTCACTCAAGATCTAAGACGACATTGGTTTGTTGGCCAAAGTCAAGGCCTTTGTCTGTCGAGGATGTGTTTGAATCACGAAGGCTTTGTTCCATGTCAGTGTCTTGTCCAAGTTGTGGTTTGTTGGCCAAAGTCAATACCACTTCTTGTCCATCGACATTGATTACGAAGCTTTCCATGGTCAATGGGTCGCGCTTGACTGGGATCACTAATTTTGTTGTGCCAAAGCCAAGGCTTAGTTGATTCAGAGGAAATAGGTTAGGTAATACATTGTATGTATTGGCATATATAAGATATATGTTTCGGACTTGGATGTCCCCCTATCGGATCTAGGAATTGGATTGGATCCAATCGATCTTAGAGATCTACCTAGTTAATTATCATACAATTTGTTGGACAAAGTCAAGATTGTGTGATATTTAACGGGATCCTAGCCCACTAGAAAACGCGGTTTCCTGAGTACTCGACAGAGGGTTAGAGGCTCACCGTAAAATAGTGGGAGGCAAGAATAGAATTTGCAATATTCGTTCAATTACTCGCAATACGCGCTCAAAACAAATATCATTTAAAGAGAGAGAACGATTAATTTGGAATTAATCGATAAATTAATATATTTGATATATTTAAAGAAATTGGATTTCGACGCGGAATTGAAATTGGATTTAAATTCGGGCGAACGAATTAATTTAGAATTAATTTGTTAGCGACATGAATAGTGATTTTGTTAGGCGTAATCATTTAATTATGACGCAACGGAAAATTCGTTAATTTGGAATTAGCGAACCCGAGCTCGAGATTATTTGCGAGCGCATTCACATTTCGAATTCGAGTGCGGCACATCAAATCAAGTGTCAAATCGCTAGTCGCATCAAACGTCAAATCACTTATCACTTTGAGTGATGTGACTTGACAACTTGAATGATATGAGTTGATGTTTGAGTGTTGGACACTCAAATGTGTAAGAAATTAAATGAAACATATACCAATTTTTGGTATACTCATTTTAAGTCTTTGATTTGGAAATCATTCAACACATTCTCTCCTCTATTTCCTCTCTTCACTCACGCCCATGGAGGGCTTTTTCCTTCTGTTTTCTGGTTCGCCAAAACAGTGAAGAAAATGGGAAGCAGTGTGTGTTTTTGTGGCAAGAACAAGAGTGCTAGCACACTCCGGGATCAATGCGAAGGTGATAGGGAAGTCCACATATGAGCCGGGAATCAAATGACGAAGCTTGGAGCTTGGTTTCTTGTTGATTGAAGGCCGAACCAGTGAGGAATTCACTGCACTGCCGTGAACAGTCCACTGTGAGCAAAACAAAATTTTGTTCGTCAAAGCGTCGCTCAAACCGCTCGATGTAAGTATTTCCCCGACTTCTCAAATGTATTCACACATGTTCATGCTTGATTTATGATCCTTGGGACCTAGATATCTCCACAATAACATGACAAACAATAGCTCAAACTGATTTGATCAGATGAAACTTAAAGTGGAAATGCCACTGATATGTTAGCCCTAGTTCATAGTGAAGCAAGTGGGCCCATGTCTAGCTAGGCTAGATGTGGATATGAATATTTTGTGACCTTTACGGATGTGGCATCGCGTTATGGTTATGTGTTTCTATTGAAACACAAATCGGAAACTTTTACAGTTTCGACACGAAAATAGACAAACAGATCGGCTATAGTATTATACCGTTACGGTAAAACCATAATGGAAAATACTTAAGTAATAAGTTTCTAATATACTTGAAAGAGTAAAGTATTCTTTCAAAGAGGACTCCTCCCGGGACACGTCATCCTGACGGTGTGTCCGAACCGAGTATCCGAATTTTGTTAGACATGATAAGGTTAATCATGAGTCGCTCTCTGAGCTACCATTTCCTTCAACGGATAAGCATAAACAGTGCAGAACTTATTTAAAATAAGGTTCCATAAAATTTTGTTTGACAGATTTCATATTAGATATGAACGGGAAAGAAACCGGTTTCTCATTCCTATAAATTTGGGATTCTAGGCATACGTTTGGATGATATCAAACTAAAACCCAAATTGGATAAGTGCCAATTATAGGTTATCCTAGGGATACCATAAGTATTGTACTTATACAACTCACAAGAGAATAATGTAATTGTTGCTCACCATGCAGTTTTCCTAAGTGGAATACCGATATCATGTGGTAAGTGGGAGGATAGTAAAACTCGATGAAAATCAGAGTAATACTGTTCAAGGTACCGAGTCCTTAATGGAACACATATAGTTCATCAAGGATGAAACTATACCATTGATCTTCGAATACATAAGAACCACATATGTCGGAGAGAGTCAGAAAACAACCTGGGGTATGAGTTTCTGATCTCACCTCATAAAGATGTCTATCTTATTGAGGTATACCAACTGACTACGTATGAGGAAGTGATGCAAGGTATCGACTCCCTATTATGACAAAGTGTCATGACATCCGAAATGGATTCCATGTATATCAACTTAGTTTGGATACTAGTTGATTTACCGCAAAGGCATTGTGCCTATTGGTACTTTATAAGTCTTCAAGGAAGACATACATGGAAGGTAACGTACCAACGTACTAAGCTAGGCTTGTAACAGAAGGGTATCGTTACCAACATTGTGTTGATTACGATTCAACCTTTTACTTGTTGCCATCGTAAATCCATTCGGATAATGCTTGCTAAAGCTGCGTGTTTCATTTATGAAATATGACAGCTTTACGGGAAAATCGCTTTCCTGAAAAGGAAACCTTTTGGAGGATGTTTACAACATCTTGTCGGTTTTTTCGTACGCAAACTAGCAAACAAGGTTTGTGGGTTATTCGATCCATGTTTGGATTGATGCAAGCATAGGTTCTTGGAATTATCATTTTGATGTAATCATAATGGTGTATGATTTAATTCAAAATGAAATGATTCTTGTGTATATAAAAGGGTTAGTGGGAGTGCATTGACAGTGGCTGTCCTATAAATAATGATAATTTGTCATTTCTTAGAAATGATATTCCCATAAAAACAATCGGTGAAAGCTGTACGCGAAATGGTGTCTCATACGCTTTGAGCATATGGATTCACAAACAGGCCAATCCAAGTGATAGTCACTGGATTGATGTTAAGAACATCCATTAGTATCTTAGAGAACTAAGGATGCTGCCTTAGTCTATAGAGAAGGAGAACTTGAAGTGACTGGAATCACTGTAGCAAGTTTCCCAAACCGATACAACGACTATAAGTCGCAAACGGTACTACAAAGTTTGAATAACGGAACGGTGAGCTGGAAATCTTCCAACAAGATAATGTTATCGAATAAACAACAAATGCGGAATATTACTGCAGCTGAGGCAGCAATAGAAGCCTTCTGGGTCAATAATAATCTAATTAGATTAGATATAGTTCTGTTAGCAGCTGAGCTAGGCGTCAGCACAGCTAAAGAATTAATGGTCTCATCAACCATCCAAATATATACTTCGATATTCATCTGATTCGTTTGGATCATACATCGTGGCGATGTGATGATCGAATAAATCGCATCAGATGACAATCATGTAAATCCGCTGACGAAAGCATTTCTCAGCAGTTTGAGCCAACCGTACATAGTTCGGGTGTCAAGCACATGAGTGACAGGCTATAGTATAGACAACAGAAACTGGGCGACGCTGTTCTAGGCTCGCGGCCTAGTTGGGAAGTATGAAATAACATGGAGTCGCCACCGGTGTGAACCGGGACAAAGATTTAAGGCTGCACTCACCCCTCGCAAGGGAAGACCTCAAACCGTGGGTTCGGAATGGTCCCTTACTTATGTCACTTGTGATGATATAATTTGTGCAATAAACTAACCGAATCTATTCATCATTCATGCTCAAGGTACTTAGATCTAACATGCTTTCATCCAAATAATTTCACGCAATGTAACACAACAAGCCTATTGAACCATTAAATCAACATGTATAAATCATTACCCAAACGCATCATAAACTAAGAACATGCATAACGAACACCTAAACACTTTAACAAATAAATAACAAACTAAATTAAACCATGCTTTAAATAATAAACATATAACCTAAAGACTATAACATGCTCAATACAAATTATGAGACGAGATATTGTATCTTAAGTGGTACGTGGCATTGTATCCCGAGTGCAGACCATACTACCGTCCATTCGGAGTCGGCTATGGAATTTACGTCCGGGTTTCCATCCGATATACCACAAAAGAGAACACATATCCCGCTCATCCAACAATCACATCATGCTTCAAACGACTCTCATGCAATTATATATCAAAATAAATAAAACAACAATAAAGAAGATAAGTAGAAAGGTGCCCTCAGGTCTAACCTCTTTTGTCGTCTAAGAAAGGGCGTTACACGTCCGTTGGAAGGGTGAATGATCCGCTACTCTTTTAGTTCACACAACTCAACGTCTTTCCTCTCTCGCTGTTTTGCTGTTCGGGCTGCTGTTTCAAGTCCGTTTCGCTGCTGTTTCGGTGCTACATTTCAGGTCACTGTCTTGATGGTTTAGCGGACTGTTTTGGGTGATTTTGAAGGCTTAGGGAGGTGCGTTTGTGGGGATTTTTTAGGGAAACTTTATGGAGGTTTTTGGGGGGTTTTCTAGGTGATTTTAGGGCTATTTTTCTGGCTAAAGCCGCAGCAAGAACTGACCAGAACAGCGAGCTAAACTCAGCAGTTCACTAGTGCAGTGGGGTGTTTTCAGGGACTGTTTTGGGGCTGCGAATGGGGCTGTGTTTGGAGGGTGTTTAGTGCGACTTTAGGGCTGTGAATAAGGTTTATTTGAGGGTGTTTTAGGGCTGTAAATGGGGGCTCAAACTCGGCAATGGAGGGTTGAGTTTAGGGCTTGGGCGTGAAGGGTGTTGATGATGGAGGGAAGGTGCGGCAATAGAGGTTATTGGATATTGAAGGTGCGGCAATGGAGGCTTCAGGGGGCTGCTTGGGCGTGTAATGGAGGCTTAAGAGAGTGCTTTAGGCGTGTGAGAGGGATGTATATGTGCCAGGTGCACAGATGAGGGGGTTATGCGTGGAGAGGCAGTTTGTGGAAGGGGCAGTATGTGATTTGGCGTGGTTTAGGCTTGAACGTGGCAAGGTGAGGGGCGTTAAGGGTGTGAAGCTGCTGAAGCTTTGAGTTGGTCGTTGCTGTGTGGCGTCGTTGAGGGTTAGTGAGTGGGGAGTGATTGTGGCTTTGGGTGAGTGTGTGCGTAGGTTTGAGGGGAGCAGGTGGGACGTGTTTAATGGCAGTGAGTGGAGCAGGCTATCGTAAAGAGGGCAGGTGTGGCGTGATGGTTTGCTTGGGTGATGAGGGCTTTGTGGTCAAGGGGTGCGTGCGTTGAAGGCAAAGCCGTGAAGGGGAAAAAGGCTATGGACGTGTGGAGGGCTGCTGAATGAGTGAATGAGAGAGAGTGGCCGAGAGAGATTTAGGGTTTTGCTTTGTATTTTTGTAAGAGTCAACCCCAGGGTTTGGTAAGGGGGTGAATGGTTCTTTTTATAGGCCAAGGGGATGGGTTTTACCTTGTTGGAGAAGGAATAAGATTTGTGTATTAATTGGGGATATTTTTTAATTTAGTATGTGATAAGGAAATCTTTTAATTAGGGGAATTGATTTGATTTGTTCTTTTTAATTAAGGATATGATTTATTTAAATTGGTAGGTGATTTAATTAAATTAGGAATATGATTTATTTTAATTAGGAATGTTATTTATGGAATTGAATTTGAATATTTTAATTTGGGAAATGAATTTTAATTTGTGACATGTGTTTTATTTAATTTACTTGGATTTTTTTAGTTTGTGACATGTATTTTAAATGTTTTATTATTTATTTGTGGATGTGTTTTAATGGGTTTGGTGTGTTTTAAAACAGAGGTCCAACAAGCAACCCGAAGCCAAACAACGAGGTTAAATCCAACAAAAATTCCATTTTCCAACTTTACCCATCCAACGTCCGTTTCCCGCGACTTTCATGACTGAAGAGGTAGTTGCCTCCATACGAGACTCATCATTGGGCTAATGTGTAAAAATGCAATGCCTACAGTCGCCCCACTTTGATGGGACTTGTGCAGTGTGTGACAATGACAATCCTATCAAAGTACATGCAATGCATTTTCACTTACCTGGCTCGCCAGCTGCCACCTGGTATGCCTTCTGTGCTGAGTTGATAGTGCTAAAACCCCATACCTGGGTGTCGCGGTAGTCCACAATGCCAAACTTGGCGTGCTAAACCCCATACCATACTAGGGTGTAGCGGTAGTCCACATAGTCCACATATTCCTCGGTAATCCATATAGTCCACATACTCCACGGTAGTCCATGGTAGTCCACATAGTCCACATACTCCACGGTAGTCCACATAGTCCATATATTCCTCGGTAGTCCTCGGTAGTCCACATAGTCCACATACTCCACGGTAGTCCACATAGTCCACATACTCCACGGTAGTCCACATAGTCCACATACTCCACGGTAGTCCACATAGTCCACATATTCCTCGGTAGTCCACGGTAGTCCACATAGTCCACATACTCCACGGTAGTCCTCATAGTCCACATACTCCACGGTAGTCCACATACTCCTCGGTAGTCCACGGTAGTCCACATATTGCACGGTAGTCCATGGTAGTCCACATAGTCCACATACTCCTAGGTAGTCCACGGCAGTCCACATACTCCTCGGTAGTCCACGGTAGTCCACATAGTCCACATACTCCTCGGTAGTCCACGGTAGTCCACATACTCCACGGTAGTCCACGGTAGTCCACATAGTCCACATACTCCTCGGTAGTCCACGGTAGTCCACATAGTCCACATACTCCTCGGTAGTCCACGGTAGTCCACATACTCCTAGGTAGTCCACGGTAGTCCACATAGTCCACATACTCCTCGGTAGTCCACGTAGTCTACATACTCCTCGGTAGTCCACATACTCCACGGTAGTCCACATACTCCTCGGTAGTCCACATACTCCTTGGTAGTCCACGGTAGTCAACATACTCCTCGGTAGTCCACGGTAGTCCACATAGTCCACATACTCCTCGGTAGTCCACATAGTCCACATGCCGTACCTGGCGTGCTAACCCCGTATCTAGGGCGTCGCTGTGGTCTGAATGCTAACCCCGTACCTAGGGTGTCGCAGTGACGTCTCCGTACCTAGAGAGCCACAAAATGTCTGAATGCTAACCCCGTACCTAGGGTGTCGCAGCTGTGATATCTCCATACCCGGAGTGCCGTACCTGACAAAACTGATCTGACGTCTCCATACCCGGAGTGTCGTACCTGGCTGATCTGATATCTCATTCTTGGAGTGCCGTACCTGGCAAACTGATCTGAACTAATATGGGCCTCGCCCCCAGAATGCCATACCCGGCAGAACTGATACCGAACCAATGTGGGCCTCGCCCCCAGAATGCCATACCCGGCAAGCCTGTATGATGCTGATGATAATGTGGGCCTCGCCCCAGAGTGCCATAACCGGCTAAACTGATGCTGATAATAATGGGGCCTCGCCCCCAGAGTGCCGTACCCGGCAAGATTGATACTGATAAAGATGTGGGCCTCGCCCCCAGAATGCCATACCCGACAAGACTGATACTTATGCTAATACGGGCCTCGCCCAAACTGATGTTGATGTGGGTCTCGCCCTAAACTGATGCTGATGTGGGCCTCGGCCCTGGGATTCATTCCATATTCTGACGACATGGGCCTCGGCCCTGGGATTCATTCCAAATTCTGAAGACGTGGGCCTCGGCCCTGGGATTCATTCCAAATTCTGAAGATGTGGGCCTCTGCCTTTGGGATTCATTCCAAAATCTGACGACGTGGGCCTCGGCCCTGGGATTCATTCTAAATCTGACGATGTGGGCCTCGGCCCTGAGATTCATTCCCTGGATTCATTCCAAAACTCTGCTGATATGGGCCTCGACCCTGGGATTCATTCCCGGATTCATTCCAACACTCTGATGATGTGAGCCTCGACCCTGTGACTCATCCCCAAAACTGAAACTGATACGGGTCTCAACCCTGAGACTCATCTCCAAAACTACTACTCATATGTTCCTGATTATGGTTGGCTTGTCTTTGCCGCTTTCTCTTTTCTTCCTTGAAACCTGTGAATACAAAACAAAACAAACACAAAAAAGAATGCAAAATATGTTACGTGTATGCATGCATGCATGTATGAATTTCCTATTCCGCTGGGTTAGGTTTTCCGCCAGTTCTCCAGGTGATTGCCCCAATCTTCTCTCTGGTCTCATGACTCAATATCTTGTTATGTCCTGATTCACGATGTGGTAGACTGGTTGCCCCCAATCTTGGTTTAGCTTTCTGCTCTCCGCTGTTTGCACTTGGTCAAGATGAACCACATGGTGGGGCCTTCTATATCATCATACTATGCTACGAAATAGTCTCAATAGTTATACATATCATTGTCCTCAAAGAATGCCTAGTAATGAAAACAGAGAACCTTCAAAACATTCGATGCAACTCAAATCCAAGTCTTTGAATAAATGATCTAAGCCAGACTCAAAGTGTGTGTGTGCAAAGGTTCTTTCACAGTTTGATCCTTAAGTAAGCCAACTCAATGATTTCATTTCAAAAATCGAGATCGAAGGGTCAAACCAACCTAGATGTCTCAAGTATGTTCTGCAATTGCTTTTCCATGCTCAATGTGGTATGGTTTTCTTTCTCTTCCTTTGTCTCTTTTTTTTTTTTCATTCGTTTTGAACTTCTTTTTTTTTTCTTTTTCTTTTTCTCTTTTTTTCTTCTCTTTTTTTTTTCAACACCACCTACCCTTTAAGGTAGCTTTCTCCTCATGGTGGTCCTAATACTCGCCCATGGGTAGCTTCACGCTTATCGATTATAGGCGGTTCAATTCTTTCCTTTATAGACCTTTTCTTTCATTTTCAACCATACCACACATCATAACATAAGCAAATCAGGATAGGCATTTAGGCGAAAGGTCATTCACCGATCTACAATTTCTTCAACTAGTCACATTGCTAACTACTAAGGTTTTCACCGCTAAGAACCTATAGTGAAGTGCTTACGAGTCTAAAAGAGATTAATCATTCAAAGTATCAGATAAAAGCACATTAATAGTTTATCTTTTCTAAGGTTTCACCTTAAAGCAATCTATTTCATCATCGGACATATGTCTAACTTATCAGGGACTAAAAAAAACAAACAATTTCTTTTTTTTCTTCTTTTTTTTTTTTCTTTTTTTCTCTCTTTTTTTTTTCTTTTTTTTTCTCTCTCTTTTTTTCCTTTTCCCTTTTTTTTCTCTCTCTTTTTTTGAAGGCCCCCTCAATGGTCTTTCTATCCTTGCCGTAAAGTTTTCTTTTCCTCGATTTTCCTTTTCCCCGATATCCATGTTTGCTAAACTTTTCTTTGACAAGTCCTTTTTTATCCCTAACCCAACAGATATCTATGATGGCTTTTAAGACACAAGGGTTAACATGATGCATGTATGCATGAGATGCATGAGATGCGTGCGATGCATGTAATATATAAGTCATAAGAATTTTACACTAGTTGGCCCATCAGCATTTTATAAACTTTTGGCCCGATTGCCATAAAGCACAGACTCGTCCCAGTTTAAATGGCCCAACAAGCCCATACTTCATGACAACAAGTCCAACTGAATCTAAATGACAATGGTCCAAAACATAAACATAAAGGAATGATTTCTATTAGTTCTATGACTAAGGTTCACATGTGGGTTTTCGGGAGTGCGGGACAAAGGCTCTCATTGACGAAGGATTGCCCACAACTAGGACTCCCCACTCAAGGGTTCAAGCGACCAAGTGAGCGCACCTTTTTATACCTTACGGTACGTGCCAACGAGTTATGGTGTGTGACTAACTGTCGAATGGATTTCCCATTGTAGATTCCCAGAGGGAGGGTGGGGCGAGGCTCTCTTAAGTACCCAAGCCCCTTAGGCTCTTATTGCTTGGTGTCAGGAATAAACAACGAGTCCTCCAAACTAGTCTGTCACAACGAGCTACAAGTAATGATTATCTCGGTGTCTTCACAGCTTTTCCTTATGAAAAGGTAGTGAGTGAAGGAAGACATCGAACCATTACCTAGCCTTAACAATGCCTTTGATTACATCCCTTTCAACTCACTATAGAAACGATTAACTAAAGCACAAATCATAAACATCACAAGACATGATTTCGGGGCCGATTCAAAATATCCCCAGTGGAGTCGCCAGACTGTAGACAACAGAAACTGGGCGACGCTGTTCTAGGCTCGCGTCCTAGTTGGGAAGTATGAAATAACATGGAGTCGCCACCCGGTGTGAACCGGGACAAAGATTTAAGGCTGCACTCACCCCTCGCAAGGGAAGACCTCAAACCGTTGGGTTCGGAATGGTCCCTTACTTATGTCACTTGTGATGATATAAGTTGTGCAATAAACTAACCGAATCTATTCATCAATTCATGCTCAAGGGTACTTAGATCTAACATGCTTTCATCCAAATAATTTCACGCAATGTAACACACAACAAGCCTATTGAACCATTAAACCAACATGTATAAATCATTACCCAAACGCATCATAAACTAAGAACATGCATAACGAACAACCTAAACATGCTTTAACAAATAAATAACAAACTAAATTAAAACCATGCTTTAAATAATAAACATATAACCTAAAGACTATAACATGCTCAAATACAAATTAGGATGAGAAGATATGTGTATCTTAAGTGGTACGTGGCATTGTATCCCGAGTGCAGACCATACTACCGTCCATTCGGAGTCGGCTATGGAATTTACGTCGGGTTTCCCATCCGATATACCACAAAAG
>SKCR01025421.1:0-27377 GCA_019454045.1 Zanthoxylum bungeanum
TAAGCAAATTGGGGAAAATCAATCCAATTAATTTTTCATCAAATTGATTACATATAACTCTAATTAATTCATAAACAAGCATTCTTAAACAAACAATTTAATAAAATCATGCTTAAATCAAAAGGCCCAAATTTTGCTCAAGAACCCTAATTCGTTTTATGCAACCAATAGCTCAGATACCATTGTTGAGTTTCAATCAAGTCCCAAAATCATAAATCATGCATAAAACGAGTTGAATACAACCAAGGAGTAAGGCGGAATACATACTCACATTGATGGGTTCTGATGAAATGAAGAATACAAGCCTTCAAGCTTCTCCAAACTCGCGGTAATGGAGCTCCTTGTGCTGCTGGACTGCTCGGTTTTGGTCCTTCTTGTCTCTCCAAGATTCGGCCATGGATGACTCCATGGAAGCTCCAAGCTTCAAGCTTTTCCATGCTCATAAATTCGTTTCCCTATCACCATAATATAACCCATGTGTGTGCTAGCACTACTCTTCTTATTTGCTTCTCAAAATTTCGGTCAAACCAGAAAATTTTGTGAAGAAATCGGCTTGAAGCCGTGAGAGGGAGAAGAGAGAAAGATCAAGGGTTTTTGGCTCCAAAAGCCTAAAACCGTGATCACCAAAACAAGAGAGAGAAGTGATGCTTTTTATATATCATTTTATATTTTTCTTTATTTACCAAGTATATAAAATAAAAGGATATACAAAAATTTAATTAAAAAGTCAAAAAGCAAAAAGCAAAAGCTTTCAACTTTTCACCCATCACTTCTACTTTTACATCAAGTTACTTCACTTTAATAAAGTGACACCATATCATATCACATCACTCAAAGTGACAAGTGATTTGACAATTGACGCGACTAGTGATTTGATGCTTGATGTGACTTGCGTGTCGCGTTCGAATTCGAAATGCGAATGCGCTCGCGAATCAATCTCGGGCTCGGGTTCGCTAATTCCAAATTAACGAATTTTCGGTCGCGTCATAATTAAATGATTACGCCTAGCGAAATCACTATTCACGTCGCTAACGAATTAATTCTAATTAATTCGTTCGCCCGAATTAAATCTAATTTTAATTCCGTGTTGAAATCCAATTTCTAATAATATATCAAATATATTATTTTATCGATTAATTCCAAATTAATCGTTCTCTCTCTTTTAATTAATATTTTATCCCAGATAAAATATCTCAGCAATTAATCCCAGATTAATTTTCTCTCTCTTCTAATTAATCCTAGATTGATTAAAGTGCGAGTTATACATCATCGGTGAATCTTCAGGAAGCGACCCATGAGATCTCCGGATATGTTGGCAGTAAATACGGTCGTCGGATTATCCGAACACGTAAGTACCTCGTACTACGTTTATACCGATTTACAAGACAAGGTTGGCTTCTAGCAAAACGCCATGCCTACCCAATTCTCCAGAAATATTCTTACAGGAATATATAGATCTGTATCAAGCGTAGTATACCGTAGTATTGTGTATATCGGCCCAGTATCGGATAGTCACTTGCTAGGGCTGGGGCTGGATAAGTGTCTGCCCCGTCCGAAGCACATGTCGGATGTCTGGTAACTAGTCTCTATAATCGGATATGTATGACCTAGTCATAATATCCCGATGGATGCGCAACACTTAAGAGCACTAATACCGTATCCTGCGTGACATCATCTTCAATATGACTGAAGTGATATTTCCGTCTTGACATCACACCCAATACACTACGACTCTCTGATAAACCCAGAAGTGGTGTACGCAGAACCGTTTAAAGCCCTGTACCACCAAGACCAAAGTCTATCGATTATCGTAAGTATTAGCGATGTAAGTCTCAGGTTAAGACCATACACACCTACCCTGATTTCGGCCGCCCATAGACACATAGTCATAATACCAATGGGATTCCGAGGGGTCTATCCAGAGCGAAGCTGTTTCCCGTACCATCGGTGAAACACGACCTCCTATCGCACTTGCATAAGTATCCAATACTTATATATATGAGAACTATGCCGTTGTGCCCTCACAACGCGCACAAGTGCAATACTAGCCTATTCCGCATTATCGATGTCCTGTCTCGATAATACTCCGGCTAGGGATATTTAATGATTAATCCTTCGTGGACTGATACTGTCTCATATCATCTCAATCCAGGAACTAATCATATGGACCTCTCTTCATTTATATATCTAAGGTGATCTAATCACAAATGATGAGAGTGCAATTTCCTTGTCACATAGTTAATTTGTACAACAACACCGTGATCTGTACAAATAGTGACGCTAGGGTCATTTTGTCCAACACTTGTTAATGTTTGTGATTGTGCTTTAATTAACCATGTCTACTGTGGGTTTAGGGAGTTTAATCAAAGGCATTTTTTTTGGTTAGGTGATGGTTTGGTGTCTTCCTTCACTCACTACCTTTCTATAAGGAAAAGCTGTGAAGGCACCTAGATATTCATTCACATATTGCTCATTGTGATAGACTAATTTTGAGGACTTGTTGTTTATTCTTGTCACCAAGGCGATAAGAGCCTAAGAGGCTTGGGTATTTAAGAGAGTTCGCTCCACCCTCCCTCTGGGGAATCTACAATAAGAAATTCATTTGACAGTTAGTCACATACCATAACTTGTTGGCACGTACCGTAAGGTATAAAAAAGGTACGTTCACTTGGTCGTTTGAACCGTTGAGTGGGGAGTCATAGTCGTGAACAATCTTTCGTCAACGAGAGCCTTTGTTTACACTCATGAAACCTACATGTGAACCTCAGTTGTATGACCCTTAGAAATTATTTATTTATGCTTGTGTTTAGGGCTATCGTTATTTGGATTCAATTGGATCTTTTTGTCAAGAGATGTGAACTTGTTGGGCCATTTAAACTGGGACAAGTTCATGTCCTTTGACAATTGGGCCAAAAGCTTCTAAAATGCCGATGGGTCATTTTGTGTTTAGGCCTCTTATTATTTGAAGTCGTTTAGCCATGTTATCGCAAAAGTATAAACTTGTTGGGCCTTTTCAACTGGGACAAGTTTGCACCACGCAATGATGTGATTGAATGCTTTAAAATGACGATAGGCCAACTTATATATTTATTTTCCGCATCTCACGCATTTCATGCATACACGCATCATGTTAACCCTTTTGTGTCTTAAAAGCCATCATAGATTCCCGTTGGGTTAGGAAAGCAGAGATAATCGTCAAAAGACCGTCAGTCAACATGAGCAAGTTAGCAAACGAGAGATCCCGCCTGGATCAATTGGAGATTAAAGTAATCAAATTAATGAGATATTGCAAGTTCTGACTAATGTTATGGCCAGTTTGATCGTACCCGGTATAGTCGATAACAGAAAGTTTTACAATCAAATGGAAAGACCATCGGGGAATCCTCGGAAGAAGCAAGCAGAAAAGACAGGATAACCATTCAGAAATTGGGAAACGGAGCAGTGAAACTGTCAGACTTGGAAGGGAACGAGTTCACCGAGCCGATCAATGTTGACAGATTGAAGCTGTACTTTGCCTGAGGAAGAGAAGACCGAGCAGTCACCAAGGGAATTGGCGGAAGGCCTAACCCAACGGGATAGGAAACATATCCATGCATGCATACACGTAACGTACTTGCAATTCTTGTGTTTGTCCTATGTTTGCAGGTTTTAAACAGAAGGGAAGAACTAGCAGGAGGAAACACATGGCGCCAAGGAGCACAATGAGGGTCTCACCCATCAAGAACAAGGAGTATCTCCACACATGTATACGTATACATTACATGCACACGTCTTTATTCTATTGTTTTGTATTCGCATGTTTTAAAGAAGAAAAAGGGAAAGTGGCAAAGATCAAAAGGTGGCACAAGCACTGAGGACGACATTGAAGCCACCTTGACAGATGGATTTCGGTCATGTCTGGCTGAAGACGATGAATTTAGCGCTAGCAGGGAGGCAACCCATGCACTTTGTTGTAATTTCTGTTTTCATGTTTTGTGTATACATGTTGTAGAATTTTTTAATTTTGTGTGTTATTTTTGTAGGTAAAAGCACAGACGGAGCATTTTAAGACGGAAGGAATGGTGTTTGGGCAATCACAAAGATGGGAGCTAATTCATTAGTGGTGGCTGAGTAAAGAAAGAATTCTTGAGACGCATCATGATGAATTTATACCAAGCGAGTGGCGTTTTGAGTACACGATTCTGTTGCCTTAATTATTTGCTTTTCCTTTGTTATTTTCTCTTATTTTCGTAGACAGGGTCCATAATTTTTGACCTTTCATGATTTCTTTTGGTATTTTCTTTTATTTTCGTTTACAGGATCCAAGACTTTTTGACCTTTCACGACTTCTTTTGTTGTTTTCTTTTATTTTCGTAGACAGTATCCAGAGACTTTTTGACCTCTCACGACTTCTTTTGTGGTTTAGCTAACAATATTCTGTGGAAGATATTAGTGCAATTATTACTCACCCATTTTCAGGTTTTATAAATTCAGCTCAACATTTCTCTCCTCAACACATCCAGATATACATCCAAGTAAGAGAGAGAAAATGGAAGCAACTTCACAGCAGCGATTCAAGCGAATTTGTGTTTTTTGTGGATCCAAAACTGGCAATAAACCAGAATTCATGGATGCTGCTAAGGAATTGAGGCGAGTCATGGCTGAGAAAAATATGCACTTAGTATATGGCGGTGGAAATCTGGGAATGATGGGAACCGTTTCAAAAGCCGTTCAGGAAGGTGGCGGTCATGTTTTGGGAATCATCCCAAGACCTTTGGCAGATGAACAGTTAATCGAACCAACAAATGGAGACGAACGCATTGTGTCAGGTATGTCTGAACGACTCCATGAAATGATCAATACTACGGATGCGTTTATTGCGTTACCAGGTGGACTTGGTACCTTTGAAGAAATATTCACGGTAGCATCATGGGCGCAATTAAACATTCATCGGAAGCCTATTTGGATACTTAACATTGAACATTTCTTCGATTTTTTGTTTGTATTTCTCGCGGAAGCCAAAAAACATGAGTTCGTCACCAAATCTGTTCAAGATATTTTCCTAACTGCGATAAAGGCCGAAGAGTTAATTGACCAAATCCTAGCCTTTGAACCGAAGCTCGACCCCATTCTCTCTAAATTGGACTGGACAGATAGCGATCGTGGCAAGAAGCGTAATTGGACATAGATCTTAATCGGTAATGTTTCCTGCTAACCAGGTATTACAGACATGAGACATATTTGAAAGTTTGTACTCTAGTTTAATTGCAAAAAAAAATTGAAAAAAAAAATGAGTGAGAGAAGTCTTTTGATAGTTAGACATATGTCCGGTGATGACATTGTATGCTGTAGGGAGAAACCCTAGAAACGATAAGTGCGAGACGTGCTCTCGTCCGATATTCTGAATGGATTGATCTCAGCTAGACCCGTGAGCACTTGATAATGGGATCCTAGCAATAGAAGCCTGAGTGGTTAGCGAGGTGACTAGTTGAAGAGATTGTGGATCGGTGAATGACTGTTTACCTGGAAATCCACCCTGGTTTACTGATGCTATGATATATGATATGGTTGGAAATAAAGAAAAAAGTCTCTGGAAAAAAAAACACCTATAACCGATAAGCGTGAAGCTACCCATGGACGAGTATTAGGACCACCATGAGGAGAAATGCTACCTTAAAGGGTAGGTGTGTCAGAAAAAGAAAAGAAAAAGAAAAGAAAAGAAAAAAAAGAAAATTCAAAAGGAAAATAAAGAGACAAAAGAAAAAAGACGAAAACCATATCATGTTGAGTATGCTGAAGTAATCAAATAATGTGATTAAGACATCGAGGTTGGTTAGACCCACTGGTTCGATTCTCCAAAGCAAAATCATCGAGTTGGTCGACTTAACGAACAAGCTGCGAAAGAGCCTTAGCACACACACACTAGGAGTCTAGTTCATATCACTTATTCAGACGATCGGAGTTGAGTGTATCAAGTACTTTGAAGGTTCTCTGGTTTTGACACAAACATTAGTTGAGGACGAAAATATGTTTAGCTATTAAGATTGTCTCGAGGAGAGCAATATAGTATGTTGAAATAAATCATTTACATCACTATCAGTCTTTGCCGGGTATGGCACTCTGCGGGTTGAGGCCCACATCACTATCAGTCTTTGCCGGGTATGGCACTCTGGGGGCGAGGCCCACATCATTATCAGTCTTTACCGGGAATGGCACTCTGCGGGTTGAGGCCAATATCACTATCAGTCTTTTCCGGGTATGGCACTCTGCGGGTTGAGGCCCACATCACTATCAGTCTTTGCCGGGTATGGCACTCTGGGGGCGAGGCCCACATCATTATCAGCCTTTGCCAGGTATGGCACTCTGGGGGCGAGGCCCACATCATTATCAGTCTTTGCCAGGTATGACACTCTGGGGGCGAGGCCCACATCATTATCAGTCTTTGCCGGGTATGGCATTCTGGGGGTGAGGCCCACATCAGTATCAGTCTTGTCGGGTATGGAGACATTAGATCAGTTCAGCCAGGTACGGCACTCCGGGTATGGAGATATCAGATCAGTTCAGCCAGGTACGGCACTCCGGGTATGGAGATATCAGATAAGTTCAGCCAGGTACGGCACTCCGAGCATGGAGATATCAAATCAGTTCAGCCAGGTACGGCACTCCGGGTATGGAGATATCAGATCAGTTCAGCAAGGTACAACACTCCGGGTATGGAGATATCAGATAAGTTCAGCCAGGTATGGCGCTCCGGGTATGGAGATATCAGATCAGTTCAGCCAGGTACGGCGCTCCGGGTATGGAGATATCAGATCAGTTCAGCCAGGTACGGCACTCCAGGTATGGAGATATAAGATCAGTTCAGCCTGGTACGGCACTCCGGGTATGGAGACATTAGATCAGTTCAGCCAGGTACGACACTTCGGGTATGGAGATATCAGATCAGTTCAGCCTGGTACGGCACTCCGGGTTTGGAGATATCAGATCAGTTCAGCCAGGTACGGTACTCCGGGTATGGAGATATCAGATCAGTTCAGCCAGGTACGGCACTCCGGGTATGGAGATATCATATCAGTTCAGCCAGGTACGGCACTCCTGGTATGTAGACATCAGATTAGCTTGCTAGGTACGGCACTCCGGGTATAGAGATATCAGATTAGTTTTTCCAGGTACGGCACTTCGGGTATGGAGATATTTCAGTGACACCTTGGGTATGAGGTTTAGCTTGCCAGGTACGGCACTCCGGGTATGAAGACATCAGATTAGCTTGGCAGGTACGGCACTCCGGGTATGGACATATCATATAAGTTCAGCCAGGTACGGCACTCCGGGTATGGAGATATCAGATCAGTTCTGCCAGGTTCGGCACTCCGGTTATGGAGATATCAGATCAGTTCAGTCAGGTACGACACTCCGGGTATGGAGATATCAGATCAGTTTTTCCAGGTACGGCACTCCGGGTATGGAGACATTTCAGCGACACCTTGGGTATGAGGTGTAGCGCGTCAGGTACGACACAATCAGATCAACTCTGTGGCTCTCTAGGTACGGAGGCGTCACTGCGACACCCTAGGTACGGGGTTAGCATTCAGATATCTGTGGATCTCTAGGTATGAAGGCGTCACAGCGACAACCTAGGTAAGGGGTTAGCATTCAGACATCTGTGGCTCTCTAAGTACGGAGGCGTCACTGCGACACCCTAGGTACGGGGTTAGCATTCAGACATCTGTGGCTCTCTAGGTACGGAGGCGTCACTGCGACACCCTAGGTACGGGGTTACCATTCAGACATATTTGGCTCTCTAGGTACGGAGGTGTCACTGCGACACCCTAGGTACGGGGTTAGCATTCAGACATCTGTGGCTCTCTAGGTACGGAGACGTCACTGCGACACCCTAGATACGGGGTTAGCATTCAGACATTTGTGGCTCTCTAGGTACGAAGACGTCACTGCGACACCCTAGGTATGGGGTTAGCATTCAGACATCTGTGGCTCTCTAGGTACGGAGGCGTCACTACGACACCCTAGGTACGGGGTTAGCATTCAGACATCTGTGGCTCTCTAGGTACGGAGACGTCACTGCGACACCCTAGGTACGGGGTTAGCATTCAGACATCTGTGGCTCTCTAGGTACGGAGGCGTCACTGCGACACCCTAGGTACGGGGTTAGCATTCAGACATATGTGGCTCTCTAGGTACGGATGCGTCACTGTGACACCCTAGGTACGGGGTTAGCATTCAGACATCTGTGGCTCTCTAGGTACGGAGACGTCACTGCGACACCCTAGGTACGGGGTTAGCATTATCAATGCGGCACTCTAGGTATGGAGATGCAACCGCGACTCCCTAGGTACGGGGCTTAGCACCATCAACTCAACACAGCAGGCACATCATGTGGCAGGGCGATCCAGGTAAGTAAAAATGCATTGCACGTACTTTGATAGCATTGTCATTGTCACACACTGCACAAGTCCCATCAAAGTGGGGGCAACTGTAGGCACTGCATTTTTGCATGTTAGCCCGATGATGAGACTCGTACGGAGGCACCACCTTTTAAGTCGCGGAAGTCGCGGGAAACGGACGTCGGAAGGAAATAATCAAGAACTGGAATTTTGACAGATTTTGTTCGCTCGTTTAGCATCGGGTTTGCTCGTTGAGCCTCTGTTTCAAAATTTATTCTCGCCCCGAACCTTAAACTTACCCCTGTGTCCCACGTCATTACACAAATTTAACAAAACCACTCACAAATACCTCCATCACAGGCCCACTTCAACCAAATTTAATAAACAAATCATTTCACCTTTTTCACCACACACACTAACCAAAGCAAAACAAAAACCAAACAAACAAAACTAATCTCCACCCACGTGAACAATAACAAAATTCAACAAAACAAACACGAACAAATTTCCTTGCCTCCACGTGAACCCTTCCTCCACA
Source organism: Zanthoxylum bungeanum (assembly GCA_019454045.1). Taxonomy (NCBI): domain Eukaryota; kingdom Viridiplantae; phylum Streptophyta; class Magnoliopsida; order Sapindales; family Rutaceae; genus Zanthoxylum; species Zanthoxylum bungeanum. The sequence goes on from SKCR01025421.1 coordinate 8,920, forward strand.
AATAATAAAAAATGAAACACAAACAACAATTCCTTTATTTTGTCCCCTTGGATCACGCCTGAAACAACCCCACTCAACCCCTGAAGCAGCACTTCACACGTACAAGAATCTGCCTTTGTTTCACGATTAATAGCTACCCTTCACGCCCAGCACACCACATTGACACTTGCACGGCACACACTCACTAACTCCACTCACGACACTTCAACAAGCACACAAATGATGAGACCCTAGCTAAGTCTCCCTCTCGACCACTTACGCACTGTAAACCTTCACGCTATTATCCTTCTTCACGTTCAACACACACTCACAGCTCCCACTCACGCAACACATTCACTTGACACCTTGCACTCAAGCCACTCTGACAAGCACACAGCCCACGCACAAATGGCACACACTGCCACCTAGCCCTCACTCACTTCACTGCATCACGCACACACTAACTCAATACAGAGGCCAGGCACACATAAAACCCTAAAGACTCACACACTCTCTCTCATCCTCTCTCGGCCATGCAGCCCATGTGAACCATCACCCCTTCTCGCTGCTCATCATCACTCTCAACCCTCGGTAGCCCTCTCACTCTCAAACAAACACAAGAAGCCCCTCTCGGCAGCAGCCCTCACCACACGTTGCCAATAACCCTAACGCCCCGTGAAAACACTGCCCCACTACTCGGCAATACAAACATCGACCAACTCACAACCTTCATGTGTACGCACACCATACAGCCCCTAATTTTTCTCACGTGTAACCCTTCACAGCAAGCATTCATGCACGTCCCTAACACACACGAACCCTCACTGCCCCTTCACTCACAAACTGCACAGACATCTCACACGCATAAATTGCACACCCATCAAACAGAGACCACTCAGCCCCTAAGCTTTATCCTCACGCCAATGTACTCAAAGGACACAAAGCAACCCTTCACGTAACCAGCTTTTTTGTGCCCAGCCAAACCCTCATGTACCAGCTGCCCCATGCGCACATGAAATAGCCCATGCTTTCATTCAATAAACGCACAAGCTCACGCCAAACTGCCCCAAACCTCACGACCAAACAAGAACCCTTCAGCCACAATACCATGCACACGTAAAAGGTCAGCCCCAACTCACGTATAAGCCCTCAACGCTACCCTCATTCTTCATACAATGACACAGCCAGCAACACACACGCAAACAACCCCACGTAAAACACAGTTTCACAGCATACAGTCCCCTCCATTTGAACCCCTCACGTTGCCGAGCAGCCCTCACTCACTTCACATCAGCCAACACACCCCATTCAAAGCCACGTACAAATTGCCTCTTTTGACCGACCACAATGAAACAAACCATCCCTAAACTGCACCTCCAAGCCACCGAAATTGCACCAGAAATGGCAGCAAAATTGCACCAAGAAACAGTGATAAAAGTAACTGAAACTGACTGAAAACTGTCCACCAAAACCGTCCCCGAACAGCAAAGAAAACAGAGGAAAAATGGAGAGAAAATAGCGAGTGGAAACCGTGAGTGAATCAGAGAAAACAGCGGGCGAAAACCGCGAGTGAAAATAGACAAAACAGAGAAAACAGCGAACCCGAGAAAATAGCGGAAATAGTGGACCAGTGAAAACAGTGGACCAGTGAAAACAGCGGAAACAGTGGACCAGTGAAAATAGCGGAACGATAACCCTTCCGGCACCGTGAAACGCACTCCCGAAAAGCGACTTAAAAGGTAAGACCTGAGGGCACCCTTTATTATATTTTATTTTGTTGTCCCGGACACGGCGTGCTCAGTTGACATGGAATACGTTCAACTGAGTATGCGAGGTCCAACATTGAGAACGGCCAAATTCATTGGCCATATGTTTATTCCGCATGTATTAATTTAAATATTCATGAGTTATGTTTACCGCTTTCCTGGCTTATCTTTGAAGCATGCAAACCTAGATTTAGGCTTTATAAAAATTTAGACTATTTTGACCAATATGTATGTTGAGTAAACTTGGTTAATATTGCACAAATCCATTCATTACAAATGACATAAGTAAGGGACCATTCCGAACCCAACGGTTTCAGGTCTTCCCTTGCGAGGGGTGAGTGCGGCCTTAAATCATTTGCCGGTTCACACCGAATGGCGACTCCTTTTTTCTCCAGTTTAGTCCCCCGTGGGCTACTCCGTACTCCCAACTAGGCTCTGAGTCTAGAACAGCATGCGTCGCCCAAGTTCTGTGTCCTACAATCGCGTTATGGTTATATGTTTCTTTTGAAGAAACACAAATCGAAAACTTTTACAGTTTCGACACGAAATAGACAAACAGATCGGCTAAAGTATTAAACTGTCACGGTTAGACCGTAATGGAAAATACTTAAGCAATATGTTTCTAATATACTTGAAAGAGTAAAGTATTCTTTCAAATGATGACTCCTCCCGGAACACGTCAGTTTGACGGTGTGTCCGAACTGGATAAACCGAATTTTGTTGGACATGATAAGGTTAATCGTGAGTCGCTCTGAGCTATCCTTTCCTTCAACGGATAAGCATTAACAGTGCAGAACTTATTTAGAATAAGGTTCCATAAAAATCTGTTTGAAAGATTTCATATTAGATATGAACAGGAAAGAAACCAGGTTTCTCATTCCTGTACATTTGGGTATGCTAGACATATGATTGGATGATACCAAACTAAAACCCAAATAGAATAAGTGCCAATTTTAGGTTATCCTAGGGATACCATAAGTATAGTACTTATACATCTCACATGAGAACAATTTAATTGTTGCTCGCCATGCGGTTTTCCTAAGAGGAATACCGATATGCAGTGGTAAGTGGGAGGATAGTAAAACTCGATGAAAATTGGAGTAATAATGTTCAAGGCACCGAATCTTAATGGAATATAAATAGTTCATCAAGGATGAAACTATTACCAGTAATCTTCGAATACACAAGAACCACGTAAGTCGGAGAGATTCAGAAAACAACCTGGGGTATGGGTTTCTGATCTCACCTCATAAGATGTCAATCTTATTGAGGAATACCAACTGACTACGTATGAGGAAGTGATACAAGGTATCGACTCCCTCATTATGACAAAGTGTCATGAGTCCGAAATGGATTCCATGTATATCAACAAGTTTTGACACTAGTTGATGTACTGCAAGGCATTGTGCCTATTGGTACAATATAAGTCTTCAAGGAAGACATACATGGATGGCAACATACCAACGTATAAAGCTAGGCTTTTAGCGGAAAGGTATCGTTATCAACATTGTGTTGATTACGACGAAACCTTTTACCTATTGCCACGGTAAATCCATTTGGATAATGCTTGCTAACGCTACATGTTTCATTTATGAAATATGTCAGCTTTACGGGAAAATTGCTTTCCTGAAAAGGAAACCTTTTGGAGGATGTTTACAACATCCTGTCGGTTTTGTCGTACCATAACAAGCAAACAAGGTTTGCAGGTTATTTGATCCATGTTTGGATTGAAGCAAGCATTAGGTTCTTGGAACTATCGTTTTGATGTAATCATAATAGTTTATGATTTAATTTAAAACAAAATGATTCTTGTGTATATATAGAGGTTAGTGGGAGCGCACTGACAATAAATGGCCTATAAAAATGATGATAATATATGTCATTTCTTGGAAATGATATTCCCATAAAAAAATACTATCGGCGAAAGCTTAGCTTTCATGAAAAACTCTCCGAGAACTCGTACATAGAAAAATGTACACGACCTGGTGTCTCATACGCTTTGAGCATATGGATTCATAAACAGGCCAATCTAAGTGATAGTCACTGGATTGAAATTAAGAACATCCTTTAGTTTCTTAGAGAACTAAGGATGATGTCTTAATCTATGGAGAAGAAGAACTTGAAGTAACTGGGATCACTACTGCAAATTTCCTAAACCGATAAAACGACTTTGAATAACGAAACAGTGAGCTGGAAATCTTCCAAGCAAGATACTGTTACCGAATAAACAACAAATATGGAATATTGCTGCAGCTGAAGCAGCAATAGAAGCCTTCTGGGTCGATAATAAATCTAATTAGATTAGATATAATTCTGTTAACAGCTCAGCTAGGCCTGAGCACAGGCTAAAGAATTAATGGTCTCATCAACGATCTAGATAAATATTCGATATTCATCTGATTCGTACGGATCATACATCGTGGCGATATGATGATCGTATAAATCGCATCAGACGACAATCATGCAAATCCGCTGATGAAAGTCTTTTCTTAGTAGTTTGAGCCAACCGTACATAGTTTGGGTGTAAGACACTCGAGTGACTGGCTATAGGCCAAGTGGGAGTTTGTTGGACAATTATGACCCATAGCGTCACTATTTGTACAGATCATGGTGTTGTTGTACAAATTAATTATATGACAAAGGAGATTGCTCTCTTATCATTTGTGATTAGATCACCAAGATATATAAATGATAGGAGGTCCTAATGATTTGTTCTTGGATTGAGAATGATATGAGACAGTATCAGTCCACGAAGGATAAATCATTAAATATCCCTAGTCGGAGTATTATCGAGATTGGACATCGATAAATATGTAAAAGACTAGTATTACACTTGTGCGCGTTGTGAGGGCATAACGACATAGTTCTCATAAATTTGGGTATAGGATACTCATGCAAGTGTAATAGGAGGCTGTGTTTTACCGATGGTACGGGAAACAGCTTCACTCTAGATAGACCCTCTCGGAATTCCATTGGTAGTAAGACTATGTGTCTATGGAAGTCCGAAATCAGGGTAGGTGTATTTGGTCTTAACCTGAGACTTGAACCGCTAATACTTGCGACAATCAATATACTTTGGTTGCGGTCGTCCAGGGCTTTAACAGGTTCTGTGTACGCCTATGCTGGGTATATTGAGAATCGTATTGTGTTGGGTGTGATGTCAAGACGGAAGTATCACTCCAGTCATATGGAGATGATGGTCACGTAGGATACGGTACTAGTACTCTTAAGTACTGCAGTCATCGGGATAAAATGACAAGGTCATGTTTATCCGATTATAGAGACTAGTTACCAGACATCTGACATGTGCTTCGTACGGGGCAGACACAATTTCAGCCCCAGACTTAGCACGTGATCATCCGATACTAGAGCGATATACGCAATACTACCTATACTACGTCTGATATAGATCCTTTATTCATGTAAGGATATTTCTGGAGAATTGGGTAGGCATGGCGCTTTGCTAGAAGCCAACCTTGTCTTGTAAATCGGTATAAACGTAGTACTAGGTACTTACGTGTTCGGATAGTCCGACGACCGAATTTACTGCCAACATATCCGGGATCTCATGGGTCGTTTCCCGAAGATTCAACGATGATGTATGACTCGCACTTTTATTAATCTGGGATTAATTAGATGAGAGAGAAAATTAATCTTGATTAATTGCGGAGATATTTTATCTGGGATAAAATATCAATTAAAGAGAGATAACGATTAATTTGGAATTAATCGATTAATTAATATATTCGATATATTAAACGAAATTGTATTTCGACGCGGAATTAAAATTAGATTTTAATTCGGGCGAACGAATTAATTTAGAATTAATTCGTTAACGACGTGAATAGTGATTTTGCTAGGCGTAATGATTTAATTACGACGCAACGAAAAATTCGTTAATTTGGAATTAGCGAACCCTAGCCGGGGATTGTTTGCGAGCGCATTCGCATTTCAAAATTCGAGTGCGGCACGCAATTCAAATCAAGCGTCAAATCAAGCATCAAATCAAGCGTCAAATCACTTGTCACTTTGAGTGATGTGACTTGACAACTTGATTGAAAGATGTGACTTGATGGGAGTTGTTGAAAAGCTTTTGATAGCTTGAGTGACATATATTATTATTATATGTTTTGGTATATGGTTGAATTGATTTTAGAAAGCAATTAACTTTTACACATTTTTCCAACACTCTCTCCTCTCTTCTCTCTTCATCATTCACGCCCATGGAGGGCATTTTCTTGTTCTGTTTTTGCTGGGCAAAACCGAGCATGGGGGAAGCAAGTGTTATGATTTTACGGCAAAATCATCAAGAACTAACACTCCGAGAGACATGCGAAGGTGATAGGGAAGTCCACCCATGAGCCGGGAATCATTTGACGAAGCTTAGAGCTCAACCAATGGCTGAAATTGGAGACACCAAAACAGAAACTGTCGTGAGCTGTGACAGTGAGCAGAATCAAGTTTTGTTTGTCGTAGCATCGCTCAACCGATCGATGTGAGTATTCCAAAACTTCGTTGATTTTTATTCGCACTTATTTCATGCTTGTTTAATGATCTTGGGACCTTAGCAAACACCAACAAAATTGACTTTAAATGGGTTGTTAGCATGTGTTTTGAGAGTAGTATGATAGTGTAAACATAAAATGAGGTTCATATGTTAATGAATATGTTGAGGAAATTATGCTTTGTGAATTGATGATGGTTTGTGTTGGATTGATAAGATGAAAGGAGTTGTGTTATGATGTGTTTAAATTCATGGGAACTATGGCTAAATTAAGTGGATTAAATAGAGCTATGAGTTTGTGAGAATATGCAGTGATTTCAATTACAGTGCAATCTAGACAGATGCCCATACATTGTTTATAACTTGAGTTTTAGGTCTCTAATCGATAAACTGTAAGATTCTACTGAAACTAGACTCATTAAGGATTAACCTATTACAACTTCAGAATTTTTCGATATTGGATGAATTTATGGAAAATTACGAAAGTGGGCTGCCCTGTTTTAGGATCTGATTCTATTAAAATCGGAACAACGTCTAGATAATCGGTTATAACTCGAGTTTTAGGAAACAAAATTAAGATCCTTAAAAATTCACTTAAACTAGACACATAAGATAGTAAAATATCCAAAAATTAGGATTTTTGGACTTAAGATGAGACCGGACCGATTTTTTAAAGTCGGGCTATCTGCTGCCCATGTGCCCAGTTTTTCCAGTTACGTAACCCCTGAACTTCAGTCCATAACTTGAGTTCTAGGAATCAAAATCACGATCCGTAAAAGCCAACATATAATAGACACATAAGCGAGTATTCTATCAAAATTTCAGCCCCATATTCACCCACGATTAAGCGCACCGAATTTTCAAAGTCAGTGTTGGTGCACTAAAATTTCTAGAAAGATGACAGAATATGGAGTTTTGTGAAGTAGCTTGTGAGATCCTCGAACGAGCGTAGTAAAAATTGTTAGACCACCCTAAAATGTTAGTAACATAGCGCAGATGAGTTATCATGAATAATGAATAAATTTTGTTAAGTAATGATATAAATTCGCAACCTTGATACTAACGAATTTTGCTAATTCTAGATTATCACCGGGAGATGAGGTTCCTCCACTATCGTAAGTCGTCACCAGCAAGTTCCGAATCAGTGAGTGGACACTCTTTCCTTAAATTGATTTTCATTTTATTATTTTTAACGTCAGACTTACTTTTCCTCTTTTAGGGCGTTAGCCGAGTTTAAAAAATGTTTTGAGAAATGATTTAGAAAGTAATGATTTTAGAAGCATGATTTTATGTTTTTGAGGCATGGGGAAAAACACACCTCAGTATGTAACTTGATTTAAATATAGAATTGACGGACAGCACATGTGCACATGTAGAGGACTGGGGGATGGGGATACGTAACGCCTCTAGATCCTAATTCAGGATTAGGGATGACAGATGTCCCTAGATCCTAGATTCAGAGCTTGGAGGGTAGCATAGATCCGCACCCCGAGTTCTAGTTTGGTGGCTTTGGGGACGGTGATACGTAACGCCCCAAGACCACTAGTTTTAAGGACATGAGTGGCATACTTTGGGGGACAGTGATACGTAACGCCCTAAAGTCATGAATTTGCACTTCTGGCTCTAGTTAGACGTATGAGGGGACGGGGATACGTAACGCCCCCATACGTCAAGTTTTTCAGAGACGGAGATCAGTTTTCAGATATCATTTTTTTTTTAGAAAATAATTTTCAAGGATAAAATTTTAGAAACAGTTTTCAGAATATATCCTTCAGATATATGTTTACAGAACCAGACTTTCAAATGAAGATTTCAGAAAATATAAGTTTTTATAAAAGAGACTCCAGACGAGATTTTCTAAAAATAATTTAAAGTTTTCAGATAAGCAAAAGGGTTTTCATATAAAGTTATTTTCTGAAATAACCTTGGTTTTAGAATCAAACATTTTCATTATAGTATTTCAGTTTTTATTTTAAATCGTCCACTCACTTAGATCGTACAAATGGTCTAACCCATCACTCCTAGTTTCTCTATTTTACAGGTATTCCTGGAGGACGAGCTCGAGAGGATGGATACTGATGGCAGTCACTAGAGGGTTTGGTCCACCAGGTCAAGTCAGAGTTTAGTTCAGATAATGTCAGAGAGCGTCATGTAACATGTAGTTCGTTTAGTAAAGAATACGCATGCAAAGAGTTATAAGTGTTCATTACTAAAGTAGTAATGTATAGTGAGTTTAAGTATTAAGTTTGTAAAGTATTATGCATTCATGACTTAAGTTGGGGCAACGGTCCCGTGCGTGAGTTTATACATCATATGAGTTTAGTATTATTAGAAAGTCAGAGGCTCGGGGGGATAGTACGACATATTCCTTACTGGTAGCATCTCCCAGATCAGGGACGTTACAATTACCGTCCTTTCGAATTCAGCTATGGAATTTATTTTCGGGTTTCCATCCTATATACCAATGGAATTTATTATGCACTTTTTAAACCCAATATATTAGAATTCAAATTTTAAACCATAAAACCAATTAATCCAATTAATTATTTTTCCATGCATATCATATTCTAATTTTAAATCACATAAAATCTTATTTCATGTCTATAATGATAATACATCTAAAGCATGTTATGACATGTGAAATGCAAGAGTAGGCACCCTAAGTTATATGACATGTTATTTAAATAATTGGAATTAAACATACATATAACAAAAAATAATAATTATTTTGCATAGACCAGGCTCTTATTTTTCCTATACTAATCTAATTAGTAAAAAATTACCCAAGGCATCCCTTGGTCTTCAAAATCACACTCCAAGGTGGCGTTGGATCCTTTTGCGACTTCAGTGCTCCAAATTACAACAATTCAAATTTTACAATGGAAAATAAAAATTACAACAATAGTAAACTATGGCCTTATGGCCTTACATCCCAAAAATAAAACCAACTAAAAAATAAGAGCTGGAAAAATTTACGACCAATGCAAAATCCATCCATCCCATGAGAAATAATAATCATTCATCACATGAATATTATTTTGTGCCTACTCATCTAAACATGCATCTCAATATTTAGAACTCATATAAATATATAAAAAATAGAAACATTAAATGAAAAAGTGAAGGGTTAAGAACATTTTTCAACCTCGTTCTCGATGCCAATTGTAGGAAATGCTTTCCTTGCGCAGCGGAAGCGGCTTAGGCACGCGGATCGGACTTGAAATTTTTTTCTTCCTTTCCCACTGAGTGGCCGAATGTTACTGCCACCACCACTGAAATTTTGCTTCAGTTTCAGACAAAATTCCAGCCCCGGAACAGTCCCCGAACAGTCGGATAAAAACTGGACTGTTTTGGACCCGATACGCGCACAGTGCACAGCCGAAATAGCCCCTGAAATGCACGGACAGTGGCTGTGTTTCAGTTCTGATTTTTCACTTGAAAACAGCCCCAACACAGCCCTAAAAGACCACATAATGTTCCCCAAAAAAACTGGATTAAAATGAAACCAAACCGAGTTCTGTTTCACCAAGTAAATGGGCAGCTATGAGCAAAATAAAGCCTCACTACCGAGTACCAAACAAGAATAAGATGAATATGATTATTTGTTCGACACCACAAAGTATTCCGAACTATATCTCGTTACCAACGGAAACTTGTGTGGGCAAGACTCACAATATTAATCCCTAAACTATTTAGAGATTAAATCACACTTATGTTTTGTATTGTTTTTCTTCTTTTTCTTTAGTTTTGTTTTTCTCAACTTTTGAGAGGATTAAGAAGTATATGAAAGGTGGCTAGGGTTCAAGAATGAATTCTCTACCGAAAGAAAAAATAATTTTTCTTTTATACTTAGGTTATTTTGTTTCCAAAATAAAACCAATCCTTACTTATTCCACCATGCAATTTTCAGCCAAGCAAGGTATTAATGTCCTTAATTTTTGTAACATATACCAAGTACTGAATGTCATCATCATGACAAAAATAAATTACAAAATTAAAGATTTAATTACCTTTTAATATTTGTAACTTCTAAATTAAAACCAAGGGTTTCCATACCCCAAAATTTGGAAATTACAATCTTAGCCTTTTAAATTATATCATATATAATTTAATAATTAATAATTATCATATAATTATTAAAACCATATATTAACTTTTAATATATAGTTTCAAGTGTGACAAAATAATATTATTAATCATATTAATAATATTTATACATTTGTGAGTATATAATTGGACTATCCAATTATACTAAATCCGCTATAGTATATCGAGCTAGCACGGGGACCAAATGGACCTACGGTTCCGAGCTCCAATAATCTCGAAATATTAATTAAGCTCTTAATTAAATATTCTGAATTATTAACTCCGGGTTATTCCACTAAAAGTCCGAAGTTGCACTCTCGTTGCCGCAGATGATATATTAAGCCGAACCAAGTCGAAATCCATCGATATAGTCACTACATATAGATTAACCATTCACGAGTATCTCGTAATTAGATCCGTGTCATAATGTCTATTATATCCATCTAATTATTTTTACCTTAAGTACCATTGATTCTCTAATGAACGATTTATTCATAACCATTATGAATTTTAATATTTCTATTCGTAATAGAAAGACTTGAGCGCTCTAACCGTTCAAGTACGGAATCAACCCTTAAGAAAGATACTCATCTACTTCTCGCAAGAAGGAGTGAACTCTATATCTATGTATAACGTTCCCAGCTACACAACAAACCATGCCCCCAAAGTACGTAGTTATTGGTCGGAACTGCTACACCAACCTCACCTTTGTAAATCAAAGGACATAGCCTCACATGTAGGAGTTCGTAGTACACTCAGGATTAAGATCAATCCATATATGACCATCTAGTAGATCGAAATGACTTTCTTTGTTTAACAGATATTATAAGAATGTCATTTCCATCTGGGTCCAGTCCTATATGATCACATTATACAAGATGCCTCCATTCTCATGTCTCTACATGGACAATCCCGGATCAAGGTCGTCATACAAATATAGAATGGACCGCAGCTATAGATAAACCACAAATAAAGTACCCGCTTTGTTTGCTCTCTATGAACTATTTAAGATTACTAACTTTAGACTTAAATCCTCTTGTGTATGACACTCATACACTAAGTCTAAAGGCACATAAGTAATATAGGGTAATCAAGATAATTTACAATATGCGAAATTTTAAAAAAAAAAACACTTTGATGAATGAATAATGCATCATTTTATTTCAAAACATATAAAAATATTTACATTACATTAAGTTCTATGGCATATATCCCAACAAGTAAAACATAGTTGGTATACTATTATTGAGTTTAACTCAACTTTATCTAACATTACTTCACAGCTGAAATTGTGAGTTCAAAATTTTTTTAAATTAGAAATACGATATTTACTATTCCATGAAGTGAAGGTAAATATATATTATAATGAATGTGTAAATGTAAAAGAATTGCATGATTAATGTTCTGACAATAGTCACGAATCCCCATGATGATAAAGTGATAAAAATGGATATAATTAGTAGATAAAAAATATTAGAGTGGCTAAAGATCGAGCAGATCTTGTTCAACTTAATGTGTCGAATCTCTTTGAAACTAAAGAGAGAAAATTAGATGTCAATTAATACTTAATATTTTTATACTGTGTACTTTGTTTATGTTTGACTTTTAGATATTAATATAGCTTGAAGCAAAACTATATATGGTCCTGCTGACCTAACTGAAGAATCTTGTTAGTAGTTGGAACTTTTAACAGATTATCTTTTTCCAGATTTCCATTTAAATGAGACAATTTTCCTCTCTTGAAAAGAATAAAGCTTCATGAAGTAAGTCGCACACGTTCTTAGAATTTATTTACTATGATTCATTTAGATTATCGTATCTGTCAATGTAAAAATGAAGTGCGAATGATAGTTCATTTGCAGCAAATTGCAAATCAATTACTTAATGTATAAATATAGACATCAAAAGTAACCAAATCACATAAACTAGTTGTTAATATACTAACCTGAGTGATTGTTCTTGTTGAATAATCTAGTGTAAAAGCAGCTAATGGATTATCTGTTACACGTCAGAAGCGTGACAAACCACTTGGTTCAAAAGATATTGTTCCCTGGAAGAGGAAAATACAAGATCATGATCTTGTTATAAATAATGCTCGAGTTATAAATACATTCACATTCTCAAAATCAATACTTTCAGGAGAATAGTGATCCCTGAAGAGACTCAAGTCCGTGAAGAGACATAAGTCCTTGAAGAGACAAAAGCTTCTAAAGAGAAAAAGTCTACAAATTATATTATACAAAAGAAATATGGGATCGGAATGAATTAGTCATCGACGATGTATTTGCGTTCACAGTAGCTACTGAAATTAAAAATGACTTTGAACCTCAAACTGTCGATGAATATAGACAAATATATGATTGACTTCAATGGAAAGTAGCAATTCAGGCAGAATTGATTTCTTTATCCAAACGTCAAGTATTTGGGCCTGTATCCAGACATCTGAAGATCTCACATCTATTGGATATAAATGTGTATTCATAAAGAAATGTAATAAATATAACGAGATAATTACATATAAAGCGCGCCTGAGGTTTTCTGTAGAGACCTAATATTGACTATAAAAGTATTCACATGTGATCAATACTATTACGTTTCAACTTTTAATAAGTTTTACAGCATTTAAAGGACTTGATATATGTCTCATGAATATTTAGGTCACTTGACACTGATATTTACATAAAAATCCATAAAGGATTTAAAATGCATGAAACATATAAATAAATAAAAAATGTAAATTGTATTCAATCAAGTTACAACTATCTTTATACCGATTAAAACAATCTGAATGCATATGGTAAAATTGTTTGAGTGAATATCTGATGAAGGAACAATATATAAATGATTATATCTACCCATATGTATTCATTAGAAAGTCTAAATTTGTATTTGTTATTATAACAGTATATGTCAATGACATGAACTTATTTGGAACTCTTGAAGAGCTTCTAAAAATTAATGAATATTTGAAAAGAATTTTTGAAATATTGGGAAAATTAGGTACTTTCTCAGGCTGCAGACTGAGTAACAAATCTAAATATATCTTTATCCAACGGTTAAATTAAAATTGAGAATCTTTTGAAATATTTCAAAATGGATAAAGCTGACCCAATGATTTTCTGATCTCTAGATCCTAAAAAGGATATATTATATCCTAAAGAATATAATGAAGATATATTTGGTCCAAAAGTACCATATCTTAGTGCAATTGTTGCCTTTTATATTTAGCTCAATACATCAGACCGAATATTGTATTCTCGGTAAATTTATTGGCAAGATTTAGCTCTACGCCAACTCGACGACATTGGAATGGCGTCAAACATATCTTCCATTATCTTTATGGGACTAAAGGGTTGGGGTTTTTTTTTTATTCAAAGAGCTAACATAAAATCCAGGTCTTTGTTGATTATACTAATGCAGGATATCTCTCTGACCCTCATAAAGCACGTTCACAGACAGGATGTGTTTTTACCTATAATAACACAACAATCTCATGACGATCTATAAAGAAATCTTTTATTACTACATCTTCTAATCATTTAGAGATACTTGCACTATATGAAGCAAGTAGAGAATGTGTTTGGTTAATATCACTTATCCATCACATTCAGAGCACATGCAATTTAAACTCTGCCGCATATATTCCAATAGTGATATATGAAGATAATGCTGCTTGGATTGCACAAATTAGAGGAGGATGCATCAAGAGAGACAGAACTAAACACATCTCACCAAAGTTCTTTTATATTTGTGAGCTCCAGCTGAGCACACAAATTGATGTCAAACAAATATGTTCAACTGATAACTTTACAGACTTATTTACGAAAGCTTTACCACATTAACATTTGAGAAGCTTATTTATAACATGGCATGCATCGACTTAATAATTATCTTGATGATATCTTTTGAGGGGTGCATTTCATCATGGGGAATGTATTCATTACATGACAAGTTATAGTTAGATAAAAAACGTATTATACTCTTTTTCATTCGACCAGGTTATGTCCCACTGGGTTTTACTAACAAGGTTTTAATGAGGCAATATTTGGTTGGATAATTTTTGTAAAATTAAAGTGATAGGTTCTAATAGAGAGTATTGTAAATAATGTGGTCATTCACTTTAATATTTTCCAGTTTCAGTGGTGGAGCCAAAATATTGAACCAGTGGGGGCAAATTTTGACAAGCATAAGATGAAAATATATAAACAAATCCATGGACGCTTTACTCTTGGTTCCATCATATCCAAATTGAAAATTCTGTTAAAATTAGACATTAATTTGATGGTGCTACATAAGATCATATTCTGTATAGAAGCGCACAACTAATTCTTGGAACATGAGAAAATGCGCTTCTTTGAAACAAAATTTATATTTCTACAAAATAGTGTTACAGTCTTTACCTTTTTTAAAAAAAGTATTCTTGGAAGCTTCTATTTTTATGTTCATTTCGTAGACAAAAATGCGAATTGTTTTCATTATTCATGTCATCATTGCATTCTCTAGGGAATACAAGTATTTGATCATACACAGCATAAAAAAGAAATATCATTATGCCATTGCTGTCACTGAAATGCATTTCAATCATACAGCATTTACTCAAACAAATAAAAATTTTATGTTAAGAGAAGAAAGAGATGATCAAAGAAAATCGAAAATCTTACCAGAAGCATTTTGAGAGTCCAGTTTGGGACTATATGGAGTACTTGTGAATTATGTTAGATATATTAGTCAGGTGTTTCAAATAGGTTCACTTTTTATCATGCCTATTTTTGATGGATGCAAAGACAGATATGTAGTTGATGCCGCTGACAGAGACAGTGTTCCCATAGCTCGAAGTGAGTTGCATGAGCTTCTGATAAAACCTTCTTTGAGTGGAATCCCTTTGCTTGTTCTTGGCAACAAAATCGACAAGTCGGAAGCTCTTTTCAAGCAAGCTTTAGTGGATCAGCTGTAAGTTTTAGGACACTTCAAGAAGTTGAATGTCATTTCATTGAAGAGAACTTGATAGCTAATTTTGTGAGTAATTAGTTCGCATCTTTTTTGCTTTTATTCGGTGTTTTCAGGCCTTGAAACATAACTGATAGAGAGGTGTGCTGCTACACGGCGTATCCAGAAATTTCAATGGGGGCTGAATTTTTTTCTAACCGAAATAATAAATAGTGAATTCATACATATTTTTTTAAAATTATAAGATAATCCTTATACTTTTGAAAATTATGAAATAACCCCTGTTGATGGTGTTTTCAGGCACTATGATATTTAAGGTAGCACGACGAGGACAGAAGGGTAATTCCCTGACTAGTTGAGATCATCAAAGCCGACCCGGCCACTATACAGTAAGAGACCGAACACTTGATGATAGGTGACCGACCACTTGAGATCGGATAACCGGGCACTATCAGGTCGACAGAATCATTCTCGGCATAAAATATTGCCATGACCGACCTCATGAAAAACCGACCATATGGCGAGACAGGATCAAGATAATGACACCTATTCTTGCGGATAAGATAAGCAAATTATCCTACTCTCACAAGGAAATGAAATCAGAATCCGAAAAGGAATAAGAAAAGAGAAGGCAATATTAGACTAGGAATCCCTGCAAGAAAAGAAGACTGAGTTCAACTAGGATTTCTTATGCAAATAGGAGTCTGATTTCTATACTATTATAAATAGGAGGGCAGAGTATGTGTAAAAGGGATCAAAAAATTAGTGATCTGAATCTTCAAGCTCTGACTTGTAGAGACCCAAGAAGAGTGTTTAAGTAATAAAAGTACCATCTTTTTTGTGTCCGTGGACGTAGGTCGGATCCAAATCCACCGAACCACGTTAAATCTCCTTGTTGATTGGTGTGTTTATCTGTTTTTTTGCTAAATTTGCCTTTGGTCCCCCATAACCAAACAAATTCACTATTGAGGGAGGATTTCTTCGGGAGTGATATTCCAATATTACCCTGAGACCAAAATCCGCCGTCAACAACCCCTAATTTATAAATTTGTAAATTAACTAAAAATTTATAGAATTGCTTTTTTTTTATCCATAATTTCTTTTTAATCTGATATTCTCATCCAGTTTTATGTGCGCACATGTAGAGAATTCCTTATGCTATATGGAGTTTCATGTACACAATGCTTATACTAGGGGTTACACATATTCTACCCTTTCGGTAGCCATCCAAATTCTGATCCTTAGTCGAACCAAGTCTAATGGGTGGTTATTGAGTAATATTTGTATTGAAAATTAAAATTGATTGACATTTTTAATTATTAAATTTTTAATTAATTAAATTATTAAAAGCCTAACTCGTGCTTCTAAATTATAACGCTCAATTTGATCGAGAAGTTAATCTTATATGTCCAACAACGTTTTATATACAAATTGTTTTCCTTCTAAGCGAAGTGGGACAAGTTGAATCTCTAACTTTCCACCCTCATGCATCCGGCTTCTACAAATTTTCAATGCCAACAACCGATCAAATTTTATTGAATTTCATTTTTCAATTAAGGCCCAGTGGGGGGCTTTCCGCCCCTGTTTGTTTGTTTTTTTTTTTTTTTAAATTTTCATTTTTATTTTAGAATCGTTGGAAAACTGTTGCTAAACCATTCAATACAGGCTTAAGCGGAACAATTAAACACATAAATAAGTGGGTTTAAAATGAAAAGTAGTCAATTATCTACACATATAATTAAATATAATGATCCAAACAAATTCAAGATCGTAATTTATTTTAGACATATTTAACAATGAGATTGATGCAAAAATATATTGGATTTCTTTTAACTAATTTAGGTTCGGGCCTTTAAAAATACACTTAAAAATTAATAAATAATATATTTATATAGTGTAATTTAATTATTTCTATTTTGTTTTATATATATATATATATATATATTATAAAATACAAAAAAAAAAAAAAATTGTGAGGGCAACTGCCCCCACTCGCCCCATGTACTTCTGCCACTGACTAGTTTAGTTTATCCCATATTATTTAGGGATAACAATCTTAACATAATATCTCTATACAAATATAGAACATCTCTTATATTTATAATTTAAAATCAATAAGAAAAACTTATTGTTGACGGCGGATTTTGGTCTCAGGGTAATATTGGAATATCACTCCCGAAGAAATCCTCCATCAATAGTGAATTTGTTTGGTTATGGGGGACCAAAGGCCAATTTAGCAAAAAAAAACATAAACACACCAATCAACAAGGAGATTTAACGTGGTTCGGTGGATTTGATCCGACCTACGTCCACGGACACAAAAAAGATGGTAATTTTATTACTTAAACACTCTTCTTGGGTCTCTATAAGTCAGAGCTTGAAGATTCAGATCACTAATTTTTGATGCCTTTTACACATACTCTGCCCTCCTATTTATAATAGTATAGAAATCAGACTCCTATTTGCATAAGAAATCCTAGTTGAACTCAGTCTTCTTTTCTTGCAGGGATTCCTAGTCTAATTTGCCTTCTCTTTTCTTATTCCTTTTCGGATTCTGATTTCATTTCCTTGTGAGAGTAGGATAATTTGCTTATCTTATCCGCAAGAATAGGGTGTCATTATCTCTGAGTATATCTCGCTCGTTGGTCGGTCTCCATGAGGTCGGTCATGATAGTCTTTTATGCTGAGAGTGTTTCTGCCGACTTTATAGTGCTCGGTCATCCGAACTAAAGTGGTGGTCATCTATCATCAAGTGTTCGGTCTCTTACTGTATAGTGGCCGGGTCGGCTTTGATGATCTCAACCAGTCAGGGAATTACCCTTCTGTCCTTGTCGTGCTGCCTTAAATATCATAGTGCCTGAAAACACCATCAACATCTGTCCCCTAGTTCTCGGTTCCAACGAGTGTGCGAGTTGGTGCCGGGAACTATATAAAGATGGCGTGCTGATTGTTTTGTTGGAGGTCGGTCCGATGCTGAGAAATGTTTTGTCGCCCCTTTTCAAGCGTTTTGTCTTGAGACACGCAACAGTCACGTCTGTTTTAAATGCCTATCAAATCATCTTTAGGGTTTCTTCTAAGTTCGACACTTGTCAAACATCCGTCATGTTCCCGCCAAAAAGGAAAACGAATCGACCGTGTCGAGGCGTTTCTACAGTGCGCTGACCTCAACCGTCTGT
>SKCR01025422.1:0-38216 GCA_019454045.1 Zanthoxylum bungeanum
AATTTAATACATATTTCTTATTCAGAGAAGATTAGGTAAAATCTACATCCCCACCCCACTACTCATTTAAGTTTTTATTTATTAATTTTTAATCTTTTAATAAATATATTCAAATTTTTATATATTTTATAATTTTATATAGATATAAATAAATAAAATATCTTAATATTTATAAAAATATATAAATCATAAATAGTATAAGGGTTAAATGAAATAATTATATATATATATATATAATGAGATATTCATCATTTTATTAAGTTACAAACTAAACAAAAAGACAAAAAAAAAAAAAAGAATTTCAATCTTTTATATAAATTGTAATTTATATAATAGATATTATCAATTTTTTGAATATGTATGGTTGATTTTTGGATGAAGTAATAGTTCAATTAATATGTTTTTCAATGACTTAAATTTATTTTAAAGAAAATTTATTTATTATTCAGAGTTCAATGTCCCTCGGAGATCCCTTTTAATTATTCGGAGATCTTCATCTCTTCCTCTAAAATAATTATGAGAGGTTGAGGAGAGGACAAAAATATTTAAAGATTGTCGAGACGAATTCGGAGATATCGATCCCCAACCCTCCCATTGTAATCTCTAACTGCAGGTGCAAAGGATATTCATAGTACGTTGAACTAGCCATGAGGTGAGATGAAAAGATTGGATATAAATTTTTTTCTTTTCATAATTAAGGACATAGTCTATCTGTTTGTATCAAAAGAGTTATTGACCTATTCTATATAATTTAGGGGTGGTAATTTGGATTAAAATTCGTTTATTCGTTCGATTCAATTCGTTTTAAAGCGAATATGAATTTTAACAAATGGATTCGTTTAAAAAATGGGTCAATCGATTCGATTCGTTTTTTAAAACGAATCGAATACGAATTTAAGTTCATTGATTCGTTTATGAATTGTTTTATTATTTCTTTTACTAATTATTGTTATTTTTCAATTAAGATTCGATAAGTTATGGCTAATTATCATAGAAAAAAATATTATCGATATTTGGTGAGCTATTTTTAGTAAATATATTACTGACATATTTCGTATGTATATATTTATGAAGAATTAATGTAAATAAATTATGAGAATTTATTAGGATTCGTTTAGTAAGCAAATCGAATACGAATCCATCATATTTTGACTCGATTCGTTTAGAATTTGATATAAATTTGATTTGTCAATTCATTTTGCCACCTCTAATATAATTAAGTAACATATATACACTTAGATTTTATCAAAATATGATATTATTAATGCCATTTAATCATTTCGATTGGAGATCACTTAGACTTGTATGGTACTCATGAGTTAGAGCTTCCACACATACAAAAAAGTCTCTTTAAGCATATTATCCATAAAAATGAGGAAATATAAATATATGAATAGACATCTCTTGAATATTAATTAATGATATCTCATAACACATATTTTCATTCCACTAAAAAATTACTCAAAATATGACACTTGAAACAATTGTGCTCATTGGCATTGCTCCTAAGCTCTATCAAGTCATATCAATATATAGGTCTTGGATTCAAGTAAGTAAATAAATAAATCTTGATTGTCAGGTCTTGGTTTGAGTTCAAGGATGTATTTTTTGTAAAATTCTAGGATAACTGAGGAATTTACCTGTTTTACTTAAGTTCGAATCAAGTGATTTGACAGCGGAATTTCAAATGTTTCCAAAATAAAAAGATAAATATAAATAAATAAGTAAAAGATATCACATGCCTTGTAGTAATTACAATAGTAACAAGTTGTTGCTTATTTTGCACTACGGCGTTGATGGCAATGCCATTTCGACTGAAGTGACAACCTAATGGTATATATATCAATATATGCAAAGACCCTGACACTTTTTTGAGCTTTTAAGAATTGCTTTATTTTTTATTTTTTATTTATTAAATTATATTTTATGTGAATTTTAATATATACAGATGATATTATTAATAAACTTTTCACAATTCTTTAATTGAGTTGATCGACATCTTCTTATTTTATTCTTAAAATAAAAGAGATAGTTCGAATATTTTTTTAATATATAATGATATTATTAATAAACTTTTCACAATTCTTTAATTGAGTTGATCGACATCTTCTTATTTTATTCTTAAAATAAAAGAGATAGTTCGAATATTTCTATATGTTAGTGCAAGTTTATTTCCCTTGATTTTCTACGTTGGAAAAAAAAAAAAAAAAAACTTTCTTATTTAGCCATAATTTTTCTCTAAAAATGTTAATGGACATCATGGTGTACAGTGGCTTCCCAACAAGAAAAACAAATACTACAATTAAGAGTATTAAGCTCAATCTAAATTCTCATTAACTATTTAATATTTTAATTAAGCAAATTTTTGCAATTATATTCTTTTCGAATTTCAATCTCACAAAAGCATGAGTCTTTTAACGCAAAAATTTGACACAAATTTTGAACTATTGATGTCATGTAATCAATTGGTGGAGGTTGGATTTTTTTTTTTTTTTTTTTTTTTTTTGGGATAAAGAAGGGGGATATTATTAAATTAAATAAAGAGTAAATTCACAAATAATGAATCAAAATGGTACATCATCTATCGGAAGGGTCAAAAAATATAAGTCCAATTTTTTACATGACTATAAGAAAGCGAGAAATCAAAACTTGAAAAGTTAAACTCCACATATTTTATAGATATTCATCTAGAGGGTAGACGAAAAATCTTCTCAAAACTCTAGATGAGTCAAATGAAATTTCTTTAAAAATTTGCATATTCCATTCAACTCAAATACACCAACACTAGCATATTGCCATAAACAAAACATCAAAGAAATTCTTAAGCTTCCTACCACTATGGAGATAGTTCCAGGAATGAACAAAAACTAATGGATTTTCAGGAAATATCCATTCAATTCCCAACCAACATAAAAGTTGAGACCAAATATTCCAAGCGAAAAATCATGAGGAAAAAAAAAAAGATGATTTGCAGATTTCACACAGTCCATACAAAAAATGCAAGGTAAGGAATAGACATCCAAAATCCCTCTTTTCAAAAAAAAAAATCATTAGTTTAAAGTCTACCAAGAAGAAATAGTTAGTAGAAAAGGTGCAAGCAGATTTTGACAGAGAACAAACCCGAAGAACTAAAAGACCAAGAGGCAGAGTCATTCACTAAATCGCTAATTGTTCTAGCTTGAAGCAACGAAATAAGGGAATCGATATCTGATTGCTCAGATACATGCAAGTGTCCATTCCAGACCATAACATAATCAAAATCATGAATGAAATCAGCAACCGTAATGACCTTTATTATAGCAAATCGAAATAAGACAGGGAAAATACTCTTAAGCCATTCATGGAGTCAGAATTGGGTTCTATGTCCATTACCAACTAAAAACAAAGTTTTGTTGCCAAGTTTTTAGGAGTGAAATCAAGATCCTAAAGCCTTACGATATCAGACCATACATTAGAAGCTCTCATTGCCGGAGTTTGTGGAAACTAGTAAAAAAAGCTACCATCATATATGTGACATTGAATGAGCTTCCATAGGAAATGATATTCGATTGCAAATATTATAGTCACTTGAATAAGAGAGCCAAATTCTTAGCTTTCAAATCCATGATTCCTAAACCGCCAAATTTCTTTGATTTTTTAATTGTATCTAAACTAACCTTGTGTTAGAGTTGGTGCTCGAAGTGCCAATCCGGATCGTATTTATGTCCGATTCATAAATACGAACAATTCCTTTTTCCATAATATTACTATTTAATGGAAGCACTTCTTGCCTTTTATATACATATTCGATCTAATTATAATTAGATTGAAACTAAATGATTTAATGATACATGTATATTAGACAAAGACCCTAGGATTTACAATGTAGTGTGCAGTTACAACATAGTTTGTAATTGACATTGGGAAGCGTTATTATAAGTTGTATATCCTTAAATAAAGTTCCTGGTCAAGATTTACTAACACAGGTCGGTTAGTAAAATCCGGTGAGACCAGTACATGTCGTATATCGTGACTTTGTCCGATGGTTTATCCCATGAACCATGAGTCTCGGGAGACTCGTATAGATATGTAGGTGTTTTTTGATAAACACTGAACGACTCACTAAGGATTTCATAATAGATGGTACACCAACGTCAATGAGAATCTTCTCGAGTTGAGCGAGCATAGTGGTCCTTAACTTTAGATACCACAGTGGATATATAAGTTATCCTTTGATGGTAGTCACGTCACCGATCTATTTAGATCAGACCTCCGCCTGTTCATTGGGTGTGGACTGATGCTCATGATATCCAGTGTGTATCAAGATAGAATCTGTCAGTCCTGTGTACAGGGCATAGGTATCCCACACGTGTTTGCGATCTAGTAAATCCATGACTGTTGTATACTTCGAAAGCAAAGCAAGTTCCGAGTGTTATTTAGATATCGTAAATTTGAAAGTCGGCTATATTATACCATAAAAATTTGACGTTATTATCTATATTCCAGGTATAATATGGATAGCCTGTGATAGAGGTATTATACGTATGCAATGACCTCGACTTGCATAGTTTAGCGAGATTATATGTAGTCGTCATAATTCATGAGTGGGTGGATTATGGACACGAAATTAGATTTTGTGACGGATAAACCTAAACTTAGAGAGTCTCATAATATGAAGTGTACTCATTGAGCACGTAGGCAACGCGTTATGAATAATATAGATTATTCATAATACGTCACCGAATTAAATGAGTTAATTCAAGTCGTTTAAACGGTTAAATAAAAAAATACATGCATTAGGGGCATTTCGGTCAATTGATAATTAATGTGTATGTATTTGATACAAGATTTGATTTGATACATATTAATTAATCGTCAAATGAGACTTTGACACATCATTTATATATGTATTTGTTATTTAATGTAAATAAAAATACATATAATAATAATCGCATTAATTAATTATTTAGATGTTAAATATTAAATATCTTGATAATTAAATTATTTCAATATTACATAAATGTTATGCAATATGTTTGATTATTATTGGTTACATGTGGCATAATTTTATTAAGATTAAAGTTTACAAATTGGATTTGTTAACTTAAAGCTTATTTTCATTATTTAATTAGATTAATTGACCAAATGACCAAAATACCCCTCTTTTAACCCCTAAGTCGGTTTTGGCTTGTATTTAAAGTGGAAAGTTTTTGTTTTCTCATTTTCAAGTAAGCCATGGCCGAAACCCATCTAAAAGAAAGCAGCCAAAAATTTTCTTGAAGAATCAAGGAAAAGTTTAAAGATTTTAGGAAATTTGGAGGTAATCTTCATAACTCTTAAACTTAGAAAGTTTGTTTATTGTTCTTGAGTATCTAGACATGTTCTAGGGTTTCTTCATTTCTTATATTTTGGGGCTTTTTGATTTGGAGGATGGATTTGGAGGCTAGATGCATGTGTGAAATTTGATTGGATGATATTAGTGTAATATTGATTCAATTTTGTCATTTGATGACTTGTTGCCATTCTAGAGTGTTATGACCACTCTTGTAACTCCTACAATTGTTCTTGGGTTCTTCATTTGTGGTGACTTTGGATGGTGTAACAATTGATATGATTAATGTTGAGAAAATTGGTTTTGAAGCATGAAAAATGATATTTTTGTTGCAAAAATCAGATCTGGAAATTCTGTGTTTTTGATGATGAAAATTATGTTGTATAAATATATTGGATGTGTTTTGGCATTGGAACAATTGTCGGAAATTATTTCGGAGTTGAAATTGCAAAAACGGCGAAAAATGGCGTTACCAGGTGACTTTTGAGCCAACCGAGTGACGACTGTCCAAACAGTGAATTGGTCACTGTTCGGGCAGCCCATAACTGCTCTAATACTATTGGGGCAGACCTGGGCAGCCCTCGTGTGTATTGGGTGGTCTGTTCGGTCAAAAACGCGTTTTATGCCATTTTGCTGAAAAAATATTTTCGTAAAAGTTTTGCGACGTTTCTTAGTTATTTATGTCATTATTTGATATCGAATAAATATATTTAGGTGAAATATGAATAACTTATTCATATTGGATATTGAATAATTTATTCGGTAATTTTAAAAGTTTTAAAATTACGATTTCGCCCGAACCGCGAGCTTCCGCTGCGCCTTTGCACAAAACCCCAACAAAAATGGTATCAGAGCAGGTCTGATCCTTCATCCATTACATTTGTCATGCTTGATATATGATATATAATCCAATTTTGATATTGTCTGATCCTTCATCCATTACATTTTTCATGCTTGATATATGATATATAATCCAATTTTAATGTTTGTACATGCATGTAATTTAGATATTTCTTGACTTTTCGGTTCTACATTAACGGGAAACGTAACAGAAATTTAATCGTTAAGTTAAGTTATATTTTCTAAGGTAGAATTGAACTGTTTAGAAGTTGATCTAGATTATATTCTGTATTTGATGTAGAGCAATGCTTCCTTGAGGAATATCCCCGCTTAAATAAGGATGTAAAGTAACGTGTATTGGATGCATATTTCTTGGTCCGTCTTGTCAATATGGTTTATGGGTTTCTTTTTATGGCTGCATCCGAGAAAGTGCCAAAGCAGTTAGGGTGTAGTTGATAGAATTTTATCCATGCCGGATGTATAATTGATACTAGATAAATTCAAGTGAAAGTGGAAATCCTGAACGTGCCAAAGCTGTCAGAACTATATCGGTAGCTTGAGTTTTTCATTGGCAAGTGAAGCCTTGATACGCCTCCTTGTGAATGTGCCAAAGCTGTCATAACGAGAAACGATCAGGACCAAAATTAAGAGTCATTGGTGAGTGATTTCCAATGAGTTGTCTACCTAATGAATATACGTAGGCGAGATCGAGCCAAAGCTATGAGTCAAAATATATTATAGGATCCTAGTCTCACTATGGAATTCGATTTAATTATTGAATTCTCGTTCTCCGTTGGGGATTACGGTATTACGTAAAGTAGTGAGAGACACTGCTAGGTTAAAAATCCATAACTAAGGCAATGCGTAATTTTATGGAAATTGCTGTTTTTTGTTTTCATTTATTCTATATTGTTAATAGAATTTATACTTCTAATCCACTGCATGCATATTACTTGAATATGTTTTCTGACTTCACTTTTGGTTGCGTATTCTAGAATAGGTTCTAGAATGTTAGTAGACTTGGATATTGTTAGATTAGTCAAAACCATTGGGAATTGTTGTTCCGATTTTATTGAAATCAAGATGGTTAGTGACTTAGTTACTAAGTCACGATAAGTAATCTAAATAGATATATGTTTTAGGATATAATTGTCTAGAGAGAATAGTTTCTTGTGCGGTAAGAATTGACGTGAATTTGTTCATGTCTCGAGATTCTTGACTAGCATTAAGAAAACTCCATTAGGTATTTATTTATCTTATAATGACGTTTCTTGGCTTTAGTGACTTTTAGAAGTCACATGTTTGACATAGTTTGCAAATCAATTATTTGCACTTGTTGTGAATAATTGAAGGCAAATTATAGAGCTTAAGAAATGAGACGTGTATAGTTGTGTATAGAGAATATCAATTCTCACAATACGAAAAATGTAGGTATTGGATAACAGATCTCCCATCTAGTTATTTAAAATAATATTAATGATTGTTTTTTATATTTGATATCAGAACTTGCGACTATTGGATAGTTACTTATTCTTTATAAATAATTGTTACATATTTTAATATGACTAGTAGTGTCATTGATGAAGAGATAAACATTAAGAAAAATATTCGGTTAACTAAATAACTTAGAACAATACTTTATGAGATTTTATCACATAAGCATTAGATGCTTATTATGTATGGTAAAGGATGGTCTGATACAAGATCACACCATGTATCCTTATCCATTTAATGAATATTGTATTCAGGATGTGATTAAATCTCATTTAACCAATGATCGTCATTGGACAATAGATTTATTAAACTAATACATCGGCTGTATATAGTTTAATGAATTATAAATTGTCTTGGATAGTTTTCTTTACTTTGTAACTTAGTTAATGAGTTGTCATAACTTAGTTGCGTGTTTCTAAAAGAATATATTGAACATCTTGAATGGTTCGAGAACTTTCAATATATTTTCTGATGAAACGCGGATATAATACTTTGAATGGTTCAAAGATATTCTATTTGAAGTGTTGAAAACTATATTTTAAAATTCGTCGTGAGTCTTTAAATTGTTCAAAGATGTTTGATATGATAAAACAAATGAATTTATGGAAATTAATTCTAAAGTTATTTAATGAATGTGATTCTTACTCAATATTATTCTTCTACGATTCCATCGTGATGGAATTGATCATTGGGAGAAATGAAATCTTATATGATCTGATTCGTTTGATATTGAGTGTTACCGAATTAGTTTTCAATCTCTTGGGGATATGCTCCAGTAACACTAATTCATCATTTTAATTAATGTTCCATTAGTTTCTACAGTTAGTATATGATATGTATAGGTAGAAAATTTGAATCTTGAAAAGTTTGAGATTTGAATCTTTCTTTGTATAATGGTTATATAATTGAAAAGTACTTGCGCCTTGGAGGTACAAGTAAAAGTTTATCATTTATTCTATTTAATAGAATATTGTATTCTATTTGATAGAATATCTTTTCTACGATCCTCGAGTAATAAAATTATTTTATTACTTAGTGTGTAACATCAGATGTTGATAATATTAGAAAAGACTTGACTTATTGAAGTCAAATATGAGAGTGATAAACTATAAATGGAACTACATAATTAATAAGATGAAAATACCATTAGACGACTTCTGTATAAGTCAATAGGATGTCAGAATCATTGTGAAGTATTTGATACGTAATGGTTCTGTTGTTTTCTTATCGAAGAAAATTATCCTATAACTTATAGTGGGAGCGATATTTGTTATCGATTTTGGAAGTTAGCATTGAACCATAGATATAAAATTGTTCGTAGCTTACTACGATCAAGTTTTTAACTTGATTAAGCTTTTGTTATGAATCGTTCATAAAATGTGCAGATTGTTTGCGCAGCAAAAGCAAAGTGAGCTTGTTAAAGGTTTGACCTTTATAAATGACAATGAGAAAACTTATACTGAGTAATCTATTGTAAATTCTGAGGAAACTTGTCTCTAGTCACACTAATTGAACTATTAAAGATCTGTTGGTTAATGTTGATATTAAACTATGTATTTTGGCTAAAGAATGCAAAGTGGCGTTCCTGAATGGTTTCTTCGAAAGAAAGATCCATTGTGGTTTCTTTATTTGAAGAGTTCATTCTAGAATGGCCCTAGAGTTTGTATTCTGCTAAGATCGCAGTGTGTTTGTATACTAGCTTATAGAGCCTACTGTAAACTCAGGTAAGTTTTCCGAAAATCTGTGTTCTCTAATTTTGATAAAGTCAGATTGTCCGATTTTATCAAAGAAGAGAGAATACATTTGATAGTAGGGTCAGTGGGAGCGTACAATTTTCTTTCTAGTATTGTATATCCTAACGACATTATCATTATTAATGTAATAATGAGATATTTGTAAGGTAAAAAATTTACCTAAGTCTTCTTTTCTCCGTGAAAGCAGTTAGAGTAGTCTCTGTTATATTTGATATAAAGTTTTATATATGATATAAAACAAGAGACTTGTGAGATACTCCCGTTAGTCGTCCATTAAATATGATCTAATAAAAAACACAACAAGACTCTCTATATGACAGTTAGTATAACTGTTTGACAGTTAGTGAGTCTCTTGTATATAGTATTTATCTTTCATAAATGATGATTTCTTTGTTGAAAGAGAAATTGATTAGAATGTCTAATCAATCTTATGCATTATAAGATGATGGCATAATGAATACTATTATGTACGATTAAAGATATCAATTTAATTGTAATTGTTACGAGTTATTTTCATATGTTGTAGACCATAAGATGTGTCTTGAAACATGTTCTTTGTTATCTTTGAGATATTAAGAACGAGTTTCTTATTCATGGAAAATATAATCTTCAATCATTAGGGTCAGATTAGTTTTGAGTCTCATTATGACATTAGATGGTCTATGTCATATAAAGTCAGAAAAGATGCAGTGGGAGTGTCATCGTTGATTCTACTGAATTAGTAGAATTAGTTGTAACTTATGAAGTATTGACTTATGAAGTTGCATAGTAACCTTATAAAATAGAAGTTTTGATATTAGTATTGTGTTTACGGTTGTCTACATAGTATTTTGGACTTGATCTCTAAATACATAGACAACTTAATAGCTATAGCAAAATATTGATATCGCATCTGAGTTATATTGATGTAGAACTTGAGTTCAACAAAAATATGAATGATGATGTTTAAGGGAAACGATTGGGTGTGTTGGACAAACTAAATTTGTTATAGCGGGCTTATTTGTTGTTGTCTACCTTTTGAGTGCTAGGTGAGCTCTTGAGCGCCATGAGTATGTGATACATATTGAGATGTGTCTATGATACCGTGGATTGACACTAGAGCAAGTGGGAGAAATTGTTAGGGTTGGTGCTCGGAGTGCCAATCCGGATCGTATTTATGTCCGATTCATAAATATGAACAATTCATTTTTTCATAATATTACTTATTTAATGGTAGCACATCTTGTATTTCATATACATATTCGATCTAATTACGATTAGATATCTAATTATGATTAAATTGAAACTAAATCTGATTTAGTGATACGTGTATATTAGACAAAGACCCTAGAATTTACAATGTAGTGCGCAGTTACAACGTAGTTTGTAATTGACATTGGGAAGCGTCACTATAAGTTGTCAAAGTTCCTGGTCAAGATTTAATAACACGGGTCGGTTAGTAAAATTCACTGAGACCAGTACATGTCGTATATCATGACTTGGTCCGATGGTTTATCCAAATGAACCATGAGTCTCGGGAGACTCGTATAGACATGTAGGTGTTTATTTGATAAACAATGAACGACTCACTGAAGATTTCCTAATAGATGGTACACCAACATCTATAAGAATCTTCTCGAGTTGAGCGAGCATAGTGGTCCTTCGACTTGAGATACCACAGCGGATATACTATGGGTCCTAAGCCTGAGATAGATAGAAGCACAACAGCTTGAAGAATGGAGCTAAAAAATAGTAGAGGCTTAAACTAGATAAGCAGTGACAATGTATGCTACAATCAGATTGAGCACGTGGAGATGAAATGTATCTAGTAAAATCATTATTGATAGTGGCTAAAACTACCGTCGTACGTTGGATGGTGTAACAATTAATATGATTCGACGAGATTATTAGGCACTCTTATTAGTCCATCTCAGACTGCGTTTTTGAAAGATAGACAAATTCTTGATGGTGTTCTTATTGTTAAAGAAGTTGTTGACTGGGTGAAAAACAATGGTGATGGGATTCTTCTAAAAGTTGATTTTGAAAATATTTTGACTCGGTCTTTTGGGTATTTATCGACCTTTGTCTAGAAATGATGGGATTTGAGATTTGGTACTCGTTGGAGAGGATGGATCAATCAATATTAATCTACAGCTTGTATGACAATTCTGATGCAAATGTAATTCAGCTCCCTTAAAATATATGGGCCTTCCTATCAGTGGGACTCCTAAAAAATAACCATTGTGGTTCCAAGTAATAGAAAGGATCCAGGTTCGTTTGTGTAATTGGAAAAATAAATTTTTGTCTTTCGGAAGAAGGCTTACTCTCCTCAAAGTTTCTCTCTCTTCTATACTTATTTATTTCCTTTCTATCTTTAAAATGCCAAGATCTATCTGCCTTAAGCTTGAAGGAATCCTCGGAAAATTCTTTTGGTCTTGGTTCATTTGAGAAAAAAAAAAGCTTTGTGCAAGGTGTTGGGGTTTTGTGCAAAATCGCAAGCGGAAGCTCGCGGTTCGGGCAAAATCGTAATTTTAAAATTTTTAAAATTACCGAATAAATTATTTAATATCCAATATGAAAAAAAAATTCATATTTCAACTAAACATATTTATTCGATATCAAATAACGACATAAATAACAAAGAAACGTCGCGAAACTTTTACGAAAACGTTTTTCCGTAAAATGGCATAAAACACATTTTTGACCGAACCGACCACCCAATACACATGAGGGCTGCCCAGGTCCGCCCCAATAGTATTAGGGAAGTTCATGGGCTGCCCAAACAGTGACCAAGTCACTGTTTGGGCAGCCGTCACCCGGTTGGCTCAAAAGTCACCCGATAACGCCGTTTTTCGCCGTTTTCGCAATTTCAACTCCGAAATAATTTCCGACAATTGTTCCAATGGCCAAAACACATCCAATATACTTACACAACATACTTTTCATTATCAAAAACACAGAATTTCCAGATCTGATTTTTGCAACAAAAAATATCATTTTCATGCTTTAAATCCAATTTTCTCAACATTAATCATATTAATTGTTACACCATCCAAAGTCACCACAAATGAAGAACCCAAGAACAATTGTAGAAGTTACAAGAGTGGTCATAACACTCTAGAATGGCAACAAGTCATCAAATGACAAAATTGAATCAATATTACACTAATATCATCCAATCAAACTTCATCACAGGTATCCGGATAAATCCCAGAGATATAGATGTAAACGTCAAATCTCTATAGGGATTATCCAGTCGACTATTCTATTAGCAATCTCTAAAAGAATGTTTAGAACTGGCTTCTAAACTGTACCACGGGCCCATGGTTTTTATCTAATTTCTAATCATATGGACTACCTATGCTCTGTTACACAGAACTGACGGATCATATCTTGATACACACAAGACACCCTGAGGATCTATCTACACCCAAGGAACAGGCGGAGGTCTGATCTTAATAGATCGATGACGTGACTACCATCTAAGTGTAGAAGATGTCTCATTTGCCCACAGTGGCATCTCAAGTCTAAGAATCACAAGTGCTACTCAACCCGACAAGATTCTTATTGACGTTGGTGTACCATCCATAAAGAATCTTCGGTGAGTCGTTCAATGTTTATCCGCTATAAACACCTACATGTCTATACTAGTCTCCAAGACTTATGGTTCATTGAGAAACCATTGGAATCATATATTCCAGTATACGACATATACCGGTCTCAATGGGTTTACTATATTGACCAAGTAGTGTAAACCTTGACCAGGAACCGTCTGAGAATGACAATGTCATGATACAACTCAATGTCAGTTGCGACGCTTTTGCGACAGTACCATGACTAGTCATTCTAAGGTCATTATGTCTTTACCATATTTAAAGATACATTATATTATAGAAACTGCATATATTATTCAAAATAATAATGTTTTACAGAAGTATTCATAAAGAAATACAACCGGGAATTAGCGCTGTGAGCACCAACCCCAACAAAAACTCCCACTTGCTCTAGTGCCAATAAAGATTGTATCTAATACCCATCGACTCCACGTGTTTATCAAATAGCTTCGGAGGTATGGCCTTCGTCAGCGGGTTTGCTACATTATCTTCACTCGGTACCTTGCACACGACAATATCCCCTCGCGACACAATCTCTCGAATGATGTGGTACTTGCGTTCCACATGTTTCGACTTCTGATGCGCCCTCGGTTCCTTTGCTTGCGCAATGGCTCTAGTATTATCACAGTATAACGGAATCGCATTCTCGATACTTGGGACAACTCCCAATTCTGTGACAAAGTTCTTTATACACACAGCCTCTTTTGCAGCTTCAGAAGCTGCAATATATTCCGCCCCAGTGGTGGAATTTGCTGTCGATCCCTGTTTGGAACTCTTCCAACAAACTGCACCTCCGTTAAGGGTAAATACGAATCCAGATGTAGAATTTCTATCATCGGGATCCGATTGGAAATCGGAATCCGTATACCCGTTAACCTGCAGTTCGTTTCCTCCATAAATTATTAACGTATCCTTAGTACCTTTAAGATACTTGAGGATATGTTTAATGGCCATCCAATGGTTGTTACCTGGATTGGACTGATATCTACTAGTTATGCTAACAGCGAAACTGATATCAGGCCTCGTACACAATATGGCATACATTATGCTACACAAACACGAAGCATAAGGTTGGTTGACATTCTAACCTTCTCATCTTCTGTTTGTGGACTCATCTTCTTAGAAAGATGAATCCCATGTCTGAACGGTATGTTTGCTGTCTTACAGTTACCAAAATTATACCATTCCAAGATCTTATCTATGTACGTTGATTAGGATAACCCAATCAACCTCCTTTGTCTATCTCTATAAAGTTTTATCCCTAAAACATAGGAAGCTTCTCCCAGGTCCTTCATGGAGAAATTATTACAGAGGTATGCTTTGACGCTTTGTAACATACCTAAATCATTCCCAATGATTAGGATGTCTCAACATATAGGACTAAAAATACGACCATGCTCCCACTGGCCTTCTGATACACACAGGATTCTTCCGAATTCTTGATAAAACCAGACGATCTAATAATCTCGTCGAATCGAAGATTCCAAATTCGTGAAGCTTGTTTAAGTCCATAAATGGACTTCTTAAGCTTACATACCATACCCGAGTTTTCACTGGATGCAAAACCTTCCGGCTGTTCCATATAGATTTCTTCATCAAGAAATCCATTTAGAAAAGTCGTTTTGACATCCATTTGCCAAATCTCGTAGTCATGATACGCAGCTATAGAAAGCAAAATCCGAATAGACTTAAGCATTGCTACTGGTGAAAAAGTTTCATCGTAGTCGACGCCAGGTCACTGCGTGTAACCTTTTGCTACCAATCGGGCCTTGTAAGTTTCAACCTTACCATCAGGCCCACGCTTCCTCTTGTAAACCCATTTACAACCAATAGGAACAATTCCTTCGGGAAGCGGAACCAAGTCCCAAACTTGATTCTCATGCATTAAGTCTAACTCGGATTTCATGTCACTTTGCCATTTCACGGAGTCGATGTCCAACATCGATTCTCTATAGGTGAAAGGATCAGTCTCTTCAACTAAGAAAACATCCAGACTCTTTTCTTGTATCAAATACAAGCGTTCAAGAGGTCTAGATACCCTTTCAGACCTACGGAGTGTGTGTGTTGAAGGTCCTTCATCTACTTGAACTTCAGGTTACTCCGTTGGTTCGTTGTTTTCAGGTTGGACTTCATCAAGTTCAACCTGTCTATGATTACCATCTTCTGACAAAAATTATACTTCTAGAAATTTTGCGAAGCGAGCTACGAACACATTTCGATGTTCGGTATCATAGAACATATATCCCCTCGTATTTGAAGGATATCCGAAAAACCTAAACTTTTGCCCTCGAGTCGAAAGCTTATCTTGCTGAGCCACCCTGACATAGGCAGGACAACCCCAAACCTTAATGTAGCTAAGATTTGGTCTCCTACCAAATCATATCTCATACGGAGTCGTAGGAACAGTTTTGAATGAATCTTATTCAAAAGATGTGCAGATGTTAAAAGAGAGTAGCCCATAAGTAATAGGGCAAATCTGTGAAACTCAACATCGATCGGACCATATCCAATAAAGTCTGATTTCTCCTCTCAGACACTCCATTGTGTTGTGGAGTACATGAAGGAGTATATTGAGTGAGAATCTCATTCTCCTTCATATAATCCATGAACTCACCACTCATATATTCACCGCCTCGATCAGATCGAAGACATTTAATATATTGTCCAGTTTGTTTTTCTACTTCATTTCGGAATTCTTTGAACTTTTCAAAGGTTTCTGATTTATGTCGCATCAAATACACATAACCGTACCGTGACAAATCATCGATAAAGGTAACGAAGTACGAATAACCACTGTGAGCAGTCTGACTTAGTGGACCACATACATCAGAATGTACGAGTTCCAGTAAGTTAGCGGCGCAGTGTCCAACACCAGAAAATGGGGTTTTGGTCATCTTACCATGAATAAAGGATTCACAAGTTGGATAAGATTCAATGGTAAGATCTGATATCAAACCATTCCTAACCAATTGGGTAAGGCGTTTAACGCCTATGTGACCCAGCCGCATATGCCAAAGTTCAGTATTATTAATTACAGGTAAACTACGTCTCCAGTATTTAAAATATCTTTTGAAGTTTGCAATGTATAATGACCATGCTGGTCTGGACAACAAAGGATCTGAATATTACTTTTATCATATAAATATAAATAACAATTCTTAATATTAATACAAAAGCCCTATCTATCTAATACAAAAAGTGATATAATATTAGCTACACATCCAGGCACAAAATGGCAGTCATTTAACAAAAGTGTCCCATTCGGAAATGAGATCTTGCATACTCCCACTGCAACTGCATCCAGAGAGTCTCCACTCCCGAATCGCAACTACATCTCTCCAGGCTTCAGTTTTCTACTTTCCTTCAGCACCTGCAACGAATTGCAAATGTGAATGGGACAAGCAGAATCTAAAATCCAGTTGGATGTAACGGCTTCACAATCCAAAGATATATCAATAACTGGAAAAATAAATGTATCTGATGTAGATGCTCTCTCCCTCCTCAGCTGGGCTATGTAGTCAGGACAATTCCTTTTCCAGTGCCCGACTTTGCTGCAGTGATGGCACTTGTCTTCAGAAGCCCTTTTGGGCTTAGCTATATTTGCCTGTGGTTGAGGACCGAAACCCTTCTTCTTCTTCCCTTTCTTCTTCTTTCCCTTTGGCCAGGCCTGGGAAGAAGCGGAAAGAGAAGTAGGTCTTTGAGGGCGAGTCGGTACTCCCTTCTTAAGGTCCTCCTCCGCCGTGAGCAACATCTTATGTAACTCATGGTAGGTACAGATAGTCCCGTTCATGTTGAAATACATCACGAACTAGCGATATGAAGCTGGGAGTGAACCAAGAATGACACTTCTACCGAGAATGTCATTCAGAATGAGATTATGTTTCCTCAGTTGATTGATCAAATCGATCATCTGAAGAACATATGAGCTAACAGCTTGCCCCTCATCCAATCGCGCATGGAACAATTCCATTGCGACCTTATGAACAATTACTTGTTCTTGGTTCTCAAAAGATTGTCTCAATCACGTCATCATACTATACGCATCTAACATGCCATAGTATTGTTTCTTGAGTCCCGGAGACAGTGAACTAAGGATGTATGATTTAACTCTTAAATCATCATTCTTCCGAGTTTCAAAAACTTGGCGTTCCTCCTCCGTAGCATCCGCAGCAACAGCAAGGGGCAACAGACCCTCAAGAACATATCCCAATTTCTCGGAATCGAGGACAATCCTCAAATCCAAGTCCCAGTCAACGAAGTTCTCAGCGCCTTTTAGTTTGTTCGCATCAAGCATACACACAAACTGATTTGTGGATGGTGCTGCCATCGCAAATCTATCATATAGATCACGAAAAACGGTTAGCAGAAAATAAACAGTTTCAAATAATATCAAAAGCATAAACTAGATCATGAATTTTTAATCTAAAAATGCCCCTCCCATTAAATCATGCAATATTGTAATCCCCAAACAGAATACAAAGATTTAATAAATTAAATTAAATACAAATAGTGAAAAGTGAATCCCGTGAATATATTTCAGCTCACAGCAGAGGCATGGTCTCGCCTACGTATATTCATCAGGTAGACAACTCATTTGTCAATCACTCATTAGTGACTCATGGGTTTCCGGTCCTGGTCGTTTCTCGTTGTCGCTGCTAAGGCAGGCCCACAAGGAGACGTACCAAGGTTAAACTCCTCAATGATAAACTCAAGTTACTTGCGTAACCCTAACAGCTAGGGCACGTTCAGGATTCCTCTTTTGCTTGAATTTATCTAGTATCTGATATACATCCGGTATAAATAAATCTCTATCGGCTAAACCCTCACAACAGAGGCCCGATCTCGGATGTAGTCACGGAGAAATATTTATAAACCGTATTGACAAGACGGACCACATAACATGCATCAAATACATAATTACATTAAAACCTTATTAATTAGGGATTTTCCGCTAAGTGTCATACACCATAAATCTAATCAAATTAGATTATAACATGCATGTATAAAGTTAAAAACATGATTAAACATTGAATCAAACAAGCTAATCATTTTAGGGGGCCTAGAATCAGACTCGTTCTGATACCATTTTGTAGGGGTTTTATGGGCAGAATCTGGTAATGCAGCGGAAACGGTGGAAAATCAAATTTTCCGATTTCAAAACTTTTTCTCGGATTAATAAAATAAACTTATTTCTTTCATAATCCAATAATCAAATTATGAAATAAAACACCATAAACTTATTTCTTCCTGACGTGTCAGCATCCTATGGTGCCGACAGTCATCATCGCCACGTGTGCCACGTGGCATCCTATGTGTCTCTATGTCATCAGCCACGTCAGGAAGTCAACAAGTCAACATTGCCACGTGTCGTGCCACATCATCATCAGCCAATCAGGAAGTGCCACGTGTCGCAATCCTACCTTACCGACAGTCTCTTTCCCATGTGTCGCCACATCACCGACATGTCAGCATCAATCATTGAGTATCTAATCTTATCTGACACGTGGCGGATAAGAATCTCATCGACCAATCAGAAGCCGCCACGTGTCACAATAATTGAAGCCCAACCACCTCGCCACGTGTCACCTTATCAGCTTATCCAGAATCTTCAAACCGGCGAACCAGAGCGTGCCACGTCGACAAAAGCTGGCGTAGCGACGCCAGAGGCCCTGGCATCGCGACGCTGGAACCCCACCGAGGCCTATAAATTCAGCTCGAGATTTCAGATTTTGTTGTACCACTCTCTCTCTTCTATTCTATATAAAGAGAGAGTTTATCTCTCTAGTTTCTTTTAGTTTTTAGTTTTTTTTAGTTTTTAGTTTTGTAAATAATTTTAATTACGTTTTGTTAATATAGTAATTTACTTTTTTACTTTTTACAGTTTTTACTATTCACTATGAGGGGGTAATTTCCCCAGCTAGGGTGAAAGGTAATTCTTTTACTGTTACTATTTAGATTAATCTCCCTTAAAAATAATATATTCACTATTTAAAATATTGACTTAAAAAGGATACCGCCAGATTGGTCGGTTGGTAATTCATTTTAATCTGGGTTAAACCTGACTAATAAAGGATACCGCCAGATTGGTCGGTTGGTAATATTATCACAAGTTTATATATTATTTTATGGGAGATATCTAAAATAGTAAATAGTAAAAGTAATTCCTTTTACCTTAGCATTTTATTTTATTTTACTTTTCAGCTTTTACTTTATGTCTTTTACTTTTCAGCATTTTTACTTTATGTCTTTTACTTTTAAGTTTTTACTAGCCCTAGTTATGTGTTAGTTATCTGGGGTTGTGATGAATTCTAATATCACCGGTTTATAAGGGGTTATTTTATAGTTTGGGTAATTTAAAGGTTTACTTATTAAGTCTTAAACTTAATGCTTCTTATTGTCTGATCACCAATAAGATTGATGTGGTAAATCTAAAATGAACTAGACATAGAGATTTTAGGTTTCAGCCTTAGACTTAATAGCCCACGATCTTCCTTGAGGATAGATAACCATTTAATAGATTTCCTTACAGGATAGACATATACCTGTCGGGCGGGGGTAGCCATAATTGGAACTTAAACTTAATGAATCCAGATAATTTGGTTGACATAGACATATGGTTCAATTGGGTTAAACTGGGTATTTGCGTCTGACCATCGACAGAGGCTTTTGCATAATTTCGTGTTCCAGGTTAGTTAACCAATTTATTACACAAACATAAAATAATCACTTCATCTCTTAAAAGATATTAGAATGATTCACAACCCTAGATCTTTGTGTCTTTTGTTATTTTCCTTAGTATTTTCTTTTGTCTTTTTATTTATTTATTTATTTTGCAAAACCACATTCAACCAACCAAGCAATCATTCTCTTATCCCTCAATTAGATATCTGTAAATAAATAGATTTAATAATTAATAACAATAGTAGGAATTAAGTCCTCGTGGGATCGATATTTTTATGCTGCTTGAACGATACGTGCGCTTGCGTTATACGTGTGTGTTTACGCCGGTCAAGTTTTTGGCGCCGTTACTGGGGACTTATTTTTCTTGAGTTATTAATTTTGAAACTATCTAATTTACTTGTATCTAATTTTCTTTATTTTTATCTGTAATTTTTATTCTTTCTTTTGTTTTGAGGTGATTGAAAAAATGGAACATTATTGGGAGATTGAGAGATCACGTGTTTTACTAGAAGATACACCCCAAATCTGGGAGCAACAGTCCGATTTTCTGAGGCCTATTGTCCAGCCCAACAATTATCACTGGATGCCAGAACCAAGCAATACCACATTTGCTCAACAGAACGCAATGGGGAGATGTGACATATGTAATGGTAACCATCCTAGAGATTACTGCAAATACAACTACCATCCAGGGTGTCAGAGCTATCAAGATCCTTCATGGTATGACGAACCATCACATTTTTCATCTTATCCACCATCTATCTACGATCTCCATCAACAATCAGAACCATCAAAGATTCACATGCTCAAAGATTGGCTCGAAGAACGGGAAGCTCATTTAGATGCACAAATTCAGAGACAATCAGAAATCCTTCAGAGGATGACAGATCAAATGAGACAATTAACAGAAAACCAGAACATCATACCTCAAGAAGCATTTTTAGATGACACTGATGAAGCCTTCGAGTACCCAGAGATCCACAATGACACCTTAACAGAGGATGAGGTTGAGCAGTATCAACAACCAGAGGTATCAGTTCAGGAGCCCGAACCGGCAAAGTCTCAATTTGACTTTTATTATTCAGATTCTGACAAGGATGAAGCTGATCTATTTGTACCAACTGTACCAACAACGGAGGATCAAACTTTCAATCCTCAAAATGAAGATCTTGGAGCATGCTTTACCATGATGTTTGAAGAAGATCTATCTGAACCATCCATTCCAGTCGTATCAGAGGATGAAAACCTAATGTCAGAAACATCTTTGCATCCTCAGGTTGACAATTTTGAAGCATGTATTTCACAGATGACAGATGAAGAGCTAAATACAAAAATTTTACAATACATCTGTGAAGAAAATATGGAGCAAGAAATAGAGCAAATGAAGGAGCAAATGTCTGACCTTAATAAAGATCCAGAGCATTTAGGAGAAACATCGCTGTTTTGGGGAGTACAAATCAAAGATATCGCCCAGAAGCTTGACAGAATGGAACTCCCATTCCAAGTCAAGCACCATATGAGACCTCCTGATTTTCTTTCTTTCTTTGCAGGAATCACAGGAACAACAATGAGCAAAAAGGTGGCACGAGCACTGAATGAGACAAAACTCTTTTTGCCATTTTACCGTTGGAAGAGACCATTCAAAAGCAACGCTCCCGGGATTGTCTTTAATCGGACATCCAAAGCGACATTGAAACCTCCTTAACATATGGATTTCAGTCACGTCTGGCTGAAGACGAAAAATTTAGCGCTAGCAGGGAGGCAACCCATGCAATTTGTTGTAATTTCTGTTTTATATTTTGTGTATACATGTTGTAGAAATTTTTTAATTTTGTGTGTTATTTTTGTAGGGAAAAGCACAAACGGAGCATTTTTAAACAGAAGGAATGGTGTTTGGCAAAAATGAAAGCTAATTCATTAGCGATGGCTGAATAAGGAATGGATTCTTGAGACGCATCCTAATGAATTTATACCAAACGAGTGGCGTATTGCGTACATAATTCTGTTGCCTTAATTATTGCTTTGATTCACTTTTTATTGTAATTATCTTTATTTTCATAGACAGGATCCAGACTTTTTGACCTTTCACGATTCATTTTGTTGTTTAGCTAATAAGCTTCCTCTGGAAGATACTAGTGCTATTATTACTCACCCGTTTCAGGTACTATAAAATCAGCCCGTCATTGCACTTTTGAAGGCATCCATATTTGAGAAAGAAATACAAAAAAAAAATGGAAGCCACTTCAAGAAGACGGGTTGAAAACATCTGTGTGTTTTACGGTACTAGTATTGGTACTAAGCCACAATACGTAGAGGCAGCACATGAATTGGGTCGAGTCTTAGCTGCAAGGAATATGCACTTAATATATGGCGGAGGCAATCTTGGACTTATGAGGATCATTTCAAAGGCTGTACAGGAAGGAGGCAGTCATGTTTTGGGAATCATCCCAAAACCTTTGGCAGAGGCAAATCTTATTGGATCATCAAACGGAGAGGAACTGATCGTGCCAGGTATGTCTGAATGACTAGTAGAAATGATTAACCGTGTTGATGCTTTTATTGCTTTGCCAGGTGGCTTGGGCATATTGGAGGAAATTTTTATAGTGCTATCTTGGGCGAACCTGAACATACACCAGAAACCACTTGGACTGCTTAACGTTGATGGATTTTATGTTTTTCTTTGTGTGTTTCTTGATGATGCTCGGAGAAATGGGTTCGTGTCAAAACCTATGAAAGAACTCTTATTTACTGCCACAACTGCTCCGGATCTAATAGACCAACTCATAGCCTATGAACCACAAGTTGACCCTATCCTTTCAAAGATAAATTGGTCCGAGGACGATCGTGGTAAGAGGCGTCGGATTAATCTGGATCTTAACCTTTAATTTCCTGTAGATTTTCAGCTAACCAGGTACGACCTTCTTAACTCTCCTTTTACTGTTTAGGACATTGGGGACAATGTCTCATTTAGGTTTGGGGGAGGGAATTAGTTGATCAGTAGTTTGTTTTTAGTTTGTGTGTTGTTTTTAATTTTAGGCCAAAATTTTTCGAAAAATACAAAAAAAAATTGGAAAATTTTCAAAAGTTACAAAAATATTTTGCATTTTTATTTGACTAAAAATGTGAAATTG
Source organism: Zanthoxylum bungeanum (assembly GCA_019454045.1). Classification (NCBI taxonomy): domain Eukaryota; kingdom Viridiplantae; phylum Streptophyta; class Magnoliopsida; order Sapindales; family Rutaceae; genus Zanthoxylum; species Zanthoxylum bungeanum. Next base: position 22,805 of record SKCR01025422.1, read on the forward strand.
GTAAGAGATAGCTGAGTAAGGAGTTTCCACTCCTGAAATGTATCTAAAACTATTTTCGAAATAAGTTAATTTTTGTTTATTTCATTTTGAATTATTTAATTTGTGAATTCTCCATAAAACGGACTAAATTAGATCTTCATATTCTCAGTTGACAGGTATTATCAACATATATAGTAACATACGGACATGAGCTAAAATTGAAAAGTTTGTAATATTCAGTGCTCTAGTTTAATAGGAGGAAACATCTCAAAAAGCAATGGAGTAAAAAAAAATATTTCTGAGATCCGAGTTATTAAGTCTGTAAGGGTGTTTTAACACCTAGTGCCCTATAACCAACTGGTTTGGGAGTCACTGGCCCAAAGCTCGCTACATGGATCAAAGATGCTGCAAAAAATATATATCTGAAATCTGAGTAATTAAGTCCGTAGGGGTGTCTTAACACCTGGTGCCCTAAAGCCAACTGGTTTGGGAGCCACCGACCCAACACTCGTTACATAGATGGAAGATATTGTATATAAATAAAAAAATAGAAAAAAAAATCAAAGAAAAAATCAGAAAAATTATTCCATTGCTACCAAAAGGTGTGAAATCTGATAGAACTTTAGGAGAAAAATATTACTCTCTTATCAACTGCACTTATGACTGTTGTGGGCAAAAAATGAGTTGATTAATATCTTGTTGGATGTGTATATGAAGAATGGTAAAAATAATCGGAGAATTTACTTATTCTGTAATTTAGAAAGAAACAAAATAACTAGTAACTTGGAGTAGAAGTTTCACCTGATTAGTCACTAACATCTTTATTCTCTTTTCACTTGTCTTTTTGCTTTTGTGTGCATTAGTTTTAATACCTTTTTACTTTTGTAAAATGTTTGTGGGTATCATTGCTGTAAACCCTCACGAGACTGCAACTCGTATACTAGGGACACATAGGGGTTTAAAGGCTTGTTGCATACGCTAAATGCAACCGTGATCCCTATGGAAGTGGCTTAGTTAATTTATTTATGTTATTTTATGTTTTGCTCGAGGACTAGCAAAATGTTAGGTTTGGAGGTGTGATGAGTGGTATTTATATCACTATTTTCCACTCATTTAACCTAATATTTTGTATAGTTTCTTGGGTTTTGTGAATATTTTGATGTGTTTTGTGTTATTTTGTAGATAAATAAAGTTTCAGGACATTCTGGAGGTGATTTGGGCCAAAACAGTGAAAATTGGACAAAAAGGGCATTTTAGTAAATTCCCGCGACGCGACGCCAAGACCTTCAGCGTCGCGACGCCTAACGTGCGCCGAACAGTGCTAACGTGCGCCGGGTCCACAAATCAGAATCTGAGAAAAGTTTGACTTTGCTAAAATGCATCGTGTCACGTGTCACCATCACAGCCGATCTGCTAACATGCGCCGTGCCACGTGTCAGCATCCTACGGTGCCGACAGTCATCATCGCCACGTGTGCCACATGGCATCCTATGTGTCTCTATGTCATCAGCCACGTCAGGAAGTCAACAAGTCAACATTGCCACGTGTCGTGCCACATCATCATCAGCCAATCAGGAAGTGTCACGTGTCGCAATCCTACCTTACCGACAGTCTCTTTCCCATGTGTCGCCACATCACCGACATGTCAGCATCAATCATTGAGTATCTAATCTTTATCTGACACGTGGCGGATAAGAATCTCATCGACCAATCAGAAGCCGCCACGTGTCACAATAATTGAAGCCCAACCACCTCGCCACGTGTCACCTTATCAGCTTATCCAGAATCTTCAAACCGGCGAACCAGAGCGTGCCACGTCGACAAAAGCTGGCGTAGCGACGCCAGAGGCCCTGGCATCGCGACGCTGGAACCCCACCGAGGCCTATAAATTCAGCTCGAGATTTCAGATTTTGTTGTACCACTCTCTCTCTTCTATTCTATATAAAGAGAGAGTTTATCTCTCTAGTTTCTTTTAGTTTTTAGTTTTTTTTAGTTTTTTTTAGTTTTTAGTTTTGTAAATAATTTTAATTACGTTTTGTTAATATAGTAATTTACTTTTTTACTTTTTACAGTTTTTACTATTCACTATGAGGGGGTAATTTCCCCAGCTAGGGTGAAAGGTAATTCTTTTACTGTTACTATTTAGATTAATCTCCCTTAAAAATAATATATTCACTATTTAAAATATTGACTTAAAAAGGATACCGCCAGATTGATCGGTTGGTAATTCATTTTAATCTGGGTTAAACCTGACTAATAAGGATACCGCCAGATTGGTCGGTTGGTAATATTATCACAAGTTTATATATTATTTTATGGGAGATATCTAAAATAGTAAATAGTAAAAGTAATTCCTTTTACCTTAGCATTTTATTTTATTTTACTTTTCAGCTTTTACTTTATGTCTTTTACTTTTCAGCATTTTTACTTTATGTCTTTTACTTTTAAGTTTTTACTAGCCCTAGTTATGTGTTAGTTATCTGGGGTTGTGATGAATTCTAATATCACCGGTTTATAAGGGGTTATTTTATAGTTTGGGTAATTTAAAGGTTTACTTATTAAGTCTTAAACTTAATGCTTCTTATTGTCTGATCACCAATAAGATTGATGTGGTAAATCTAAAATGAACTAGACATAGAGATTTTAGGTTTCAGCCTTAGACTTAATAGCTCACGATCTTCCTTGAGGATAGATAACCATTTAATAGATTTCCTTACAGGATAGACATATACATGTCGGGCGGGGGTAGCCATAATTGGAACTTAAACTTAATGAATCCAGATAATTTGGTTGACATAGACATATGGTTCAATTGGGTTAAACTGGGTATTTGCGTCTGACCATCGACAGAGGCTTTTGCATAATTTCGTGTTCCAGGTTAGTAAACCAATTTATTACACAAACATAAAATAATCACTTCATCTCTTAAAAGATATTAGATGATTTACAACCCTAGATCTTTGTGTCTTTTGTTATTTTCCTTAGTATTTTCTTTTGTCTTTTTATTTATTTATTTATTTTGCAAAACCACATTCAACCAACCAAGCAATCATTATCTTATCCCTCAATTAGATATCTGTAAATAAATAGATTCAATAATTAATAACAATCGTAGTAATTAAGTCCTCGTGGGATCGATATTTTTATACTACTTGAACGATACGTGCGCTTGCGTTATACGTGTGTGTTTACGCCGGTCATTGGCAACAATACTAATAAATGATAAGGTGAATTTTTTTTGGACCATCATGGTTTGGTCTATATTAATAATAACAAATAACCTTCCATGGTTTGGAAAAAAAAAATTTAATAATGCCACATCTTTAAGCAATCTTGTCTTAATATATTATTAGTGTTTCTAGAATGGATATACAATCATTTTATCAGTGTATTGTTAGCAAGGTTGGTTCTAAACTTAAGTGATTAAGCGGTCGTCTAGAGTTTTAAATTTTAGGATATTTTTATGTATCTCTTTAATAATATTTTATTAAATAATTATGTTAATATTTTAATTTTTAAGTTAGATATTGTATTATAAGAAGGCTTCAATTTTATTTAGAATTGAAAAATATATCAACTAAAAGATATTTATATATTTAAATGTAATGAAGAATCATAAAAGAAATTCGCCTAAAACTCTAAATGTCTTTGAGCCGCTACTACTAGGGAATTAGTTCATATGAGGCAACATTAATAATTAAATAAAAAATCCGTGAAATAGATGTAAACTACGAGCTTATCGAGGGCCATTTGCAATTAAATATGTGAATTCATTAATTAAAAAACATATAAAAATTTAAGGCGAAATAAAAGCCTATTGATCGCGATTTTTTTACCGCATGTATCGCTCAAGTAATATAGTGATAATTAGTCATATGCCAAAATCACAGTAACTTATTATTGATTCTATCAATGCTAAAATTAGACCCAACTTAACTAAAATTAAACAATTGATGTAAGAGGGTGAATTAAACTAATTAACTAGAAAATCTAAGTAAAAGATAGATGAACAACTTCAGAAAAACTTTATGCGAGAGAAGAATCTAGAGTTATAACTTCACATAAGCACACAAACAATGAGTTACTGCAATTTTCATTCAATTAGGTTATTATTATGAATTACTAACCTAGGACGATAATTTATCTACAAGCCTCTTCTGATGGCCAGATAGAAATTCTTAGCGTAATTCAATTACCTTTATTCCTATGATAATTGAATTAAGTCAAACTCATTAAGTTCAAGTCCTAATATTGACTACTCATGCCCTGCGGGTATATTCATATCCTGCACGAAAATCTATTCATTAAGAATTACGATCACGCGCTATTATTCCTAAGGCTAAATCAAAATTCCTTTTTCCAAGTTCCTATGGGTATGCCACACCTATTCTATTTTTGGCAAGACAATAAACTCATTAAATATAGAGAATAATAAATAATAGCATAACAAACCCAAAGGAATATAAAAAAAATACAAGTTTAGATTAAATAATTGTGCTTAAGAACCATTACAACCCTAAAATAATGATTTAGTTATACTTGATTGTCATTAAAAGCAAACTAATCATTAATACAACGCAAGAATTCATGAAAATAACCTAGAAGAGAAAAAAAAATAGAAATTACTCTAGTTGTAGTCTTCTGCTTCAATCTCCAACAGTGGTTGAGAATCTGGCACTTGTCTAGGTATTTTTCCCTGTTTTGTAGTCTCCAAAACTATATTCCTTTAGGGTTTAGACAAACTTATTCTTTTATATGGGCTAATAGGAGTTTCCTTTATTAAGAAAAAGGAGTTCTTCACGCAACATGAATCATGACCTCGTCGCGACGTGCATGGTCAAATGTCGTGACATTAGCTGCTTCACTCGGACATCATAATGCGCATCAACCTGTGTCGCAACGCAACAAAATTCAGATTCTCTCTCAAAAATACACTAGGCTGTGTCGAGATGCGCACACTAAGGTCTGAAATGTGGCCCGATTTCGTTCTGATTTTACCGATTCATCACTCAATAAGTCTGTTTTAGTCATAATTTCTTCTGGACCTACAAAACATACCCAAAACACATCAAAACGTTCATAACGCTCGAAATAACCCAAAAAATACTAGATAGATGGCGGTAAATATAGATATATTAATCGCTCATTACACCCTCATTCTTAATATTTTGCTAGTCCTCGAACAAAAATAAAAAGATATAAAATAAACTCAAACAAATTAATCTAAGCCACTTTCGTAGGGACCACAATTGCATTTAGCGTATGCAATAAGCTTTTAAACCAATAGACGACACTAATGGACGAGTTATAATATTGTGAGGGCTTACAACGATGACACCCATAAACATCTTTCGACACACACATGTAGTCACACAAATGTAAAAAAAAAATTAAATAAATAAATCATCTAAATCAGACTAATGCTTTGTGTGTGAAAGGTCCGGTTACAGATCGACTCTTAAGTGAGTCAACTCGATGATTTCGTCTCAAAAATTAGAATCTGATGGGTTAAAACAACCTAGATATCTCAAATAAACTCTGTGTACGCCTACTTGCACTCAATATGGTACGAATTTTCTCTTTTCTTTTTTTATTTCTATTTACCTACCCTTTAAGGTAGCATTTCTCCTCATGGTGTTCATAGTCCTCGCTCATGGATAGTTTCAAGCTTAAAGGTTATAGACGATTTATCTTTTTTTTTTCTTTTTTCATCAACTTTTTTCTTCTTTTTTTTCTTTTTTTTTCTTCTAGCCATACCATATATCATAATAATTGCAAATAAAGAAATATATATAGCCAAACAGCCATTCATCTTCAAATAATATTCTCAACTAGTCACTTTGTCGATTGCATAGGTTCTTACTATTACAGACATACTTTTGAGTGCATACGAGTCTAACCTAAATCACTTACTCAAATAATCGGATAAAAATAATTTGGGCACTTATCGTTTCCTAAAACTTCACACTAAAGAAAACAACCTCATTATCAAACTTCTGTTCCACTTCCAAGAACTTTTTTTCCTTATTTTTTTAACAATACAAATAAGAAATAACGTAAAGGTAAATAAGTAATAGTATGAAATAAAAACTAACAGGCACACACCCCCAAACTTGAAAGTTGCATTGTCCTCAATATAATAAAATAAACCAAAGAGGATAAAGTATGGAAGGACACTACCGTGGGTGAGAGCCACTTAGGATCACATGTCGCGAAGCACATGGACCTGCATCCCGACGCGAACAGCTGCACAGTTTCGAACTTATTTTTACTCTGTGGTGCATCGCGACGCGAAAGAGGTGTGTCACGACACGAAAGAGGTGTGTCGCGATGCTTACTACTTTAGCTGGTGGTCAATTTTTAGCTACACAAGGTAAACCGTTGGTGCCAGTTCCTGTGTAATTACATATGCAAACTTGTAAACATGAAATTTGACATGCAATAAATAAAAATTAAACTAAAAAATTATAAATGAACAAAAATAAATAATTGAGTGGGTTGCCTCCCGCTAGCGCTAAGTTTAACATCTTCAACTAGACGTAACCCCTAAAATGGTCATGGTGGCTTCAATTCTGGTGTTGGACTTGGAGATGCATCATTCATACTCTTAAGCAAATTTGAGAAAAAAAATGTTAGTCCTGAAAAAAATGCATATTTCCTTCAATCCTGGTTGCCTCTCAGCTAACGCTAAGTTTAACGTCTTCAGCCAGACGTAACCCCCAAAATGGTCATGGTGGCTTCAATTCTGGTCTTGGAATTGAAGATGCATCATTCCTCTTCTTCAACATTTTTCTTATGTGAGGAAGACATAGGAGGTCTTTTCTGGACTAGCATTTTTTTCTCAAATTTGCTTGCCATGGCCTTGAGCGTCAGATGATGCCTTCATTGACTATTTTGGCATACCGAAAGGTTTTTGTGGCTCTTTTAATTATAGACTGGATAGAGTAGGGTCTGATGGTTTTGGTTGGGTTATACCATGGTCGATATTGGTATCAAATTGATGGCACACTGCAGCTATACTATGGTACTCGTTTAGTATATTTTCCTTTACGTCTTCACACACTACTGCTTCATCAACCACCTTCTCTGTCTGCGACTCAATATTCAACTCTCTTTTCATTTCAACTGTCTCCATTAAAGCACCGCTCTCTTGACTTTTTTGATCTGTTGTAGGGTTTAACACTTTGATAACTAACTCCTCTATATTAACTCTGAAGGTGATGATACTTTTTTCTACATCAATTGGTGGTCCTACTGTTGCCAGAAATTATCTTCCCAGAATGAAGGGTATCTCTATATCCTCCTTGATTTCCATAATAATGAAGTCTGTAGGAATCTCAAAGCCTTTTACTTTCACCATTACATCTTCTATCTTTCCCTAGGGCAGCCTGATGGTTCTATCAATAAAATGTAAAGAAATAAAGGTTGGCTTCAAGTTATGATATCTCAATCTTTTTACCATATGTGGAGGCATTAGATTGATTCCTGACCCTAAATCTCATAGCGCATTTGACTCGTAGTCCAAAATAGTGCATGTTATGGTAAAGATGCATGGATCCTTGCATTTGGTCGCAGTCATTCTTTGCAATATTGTACTACACACCTCTGTAAGCCTTACTTCCTTGATAGTTTTGCACACTTATGAGGTTCATTTCCCAGTCTGGAAAATTTACGCCGTTAAAGACATTCTCACCCATGATTATGTCCCTAACGCTTATCTTTCCAGCCATTTTGATTGCTATAGTCCAACTATCCAATCAAATGTTCCGGGTACACTTAAATGTAATGGTTACTATAGTCCAACTATATAACCAACTACAAATAGAGTAGTGTTGAGTACAGTCTAACTGTTCAAAGAAAACAATAAATGAATAATATTAGTCCAACTAATATATATAATAACGAGAAATAATAATAATAGAGTGCGCATATTAGCGAGTATTTAAACGAAATTGCAAATTTAATACTAGCCTCCCACTAATTTTCGGCGAGCCTCTAACCCTCCGTTGAGTACTCGGGAAACCTAGTTTCCTAGTGGGCTATGATCCCGTTAAATAATACACAACCTTGACTTTGGCCAACAAGCTGTATAAAATTTAACTAGGTAGATCTCTAAGATCAATTGGATCCCATCCAATTCCTAGATCTGGTAGGTGGACATCCAAGTCCGAAAAATATATCTAATATATTTCCTAACGTGTTTCCTCTGAATCAACTAAGCCTTGTCTTTGGCTCAACAAGCTTAATGATTCCAGTTAAGCGCGACCCATTGACAATGGGAAAGCTTCGTAATCCACGTCGATAAACAAGAGTGACCTTGACTTTGTCCAACAAGTCACAATTGCCTAAGACATGCGATATTAACAAAGCTTTCATTGTTCAAACACATCCGCGATAGACAATGATCTTGACTTTGGCCAATAAATCAAAGCCAATCTTGGATCTTGAGAGAGAACCACTCAGTGGAAGGAAACACTTAATATTAAATACGAGGGTGTTTTCGTAAATTGGCAACCAACTTATTATCTTTGATTAGGTCTCATCATACATCCTTAAACATTCATTCTAAAAGCACAATAAAGCGGGATAAATATAATAATGATATGCGGATGAATATTCATATACATTTTTTCCTAGAACAAATCTCTCTCTTTTCTTTTCCTCTCTCCCGCTAGCACTTTACATTCTTCTATTTACCCAATTACATAACACTGTAAGAAACCTCATTTACATTAAGGGGAATTGGTGAGAAGAGAAATACAATAAGAATAAGAGGTGATAGGCTGGACACGCAGGTCCAATTTCAAATAAATACAATATTTACAACAATTTCCAAAATTGCCCCCACCCATCTAATATACATCCGATATATATTATTCAAACAAATACATCCAAGCATTCACACATAGCATGTTGTCAATCAATGTAATGCAATTAATTAATTCTTCAATTAATGACCATCCAATGTTCATACAACGGTTTGATTTGCGCGAGTCCAACTCGTTTAAGAATAATGCTCAAAGTAAGTATTCTTGAATTATATCGAACTACAATATTAAATCCAATTTAAATTGTTTTCAATACTAATTCAAGTTTAATTCCAAATTAAACAATGACACTTATTCTATTATAATAATGCCATTTTAGTCTTGGATTCCAAATCCAATCCAAATGGTCTCAAAGGCTCATTTAGCATCCAATGCCAATTCTAAATTTTGGACTTTTATGGAAATAGTTTAGGCCCAATTGGATCCAACCCAATTGTCCACGACCAAACTTGGCCCAACTAAGCCCATTAATCCAAATATAACCAAATTAGCCCATTTAATATATTATGGACTAATTTACATTAATATAATAATCCAAATATTACATTAATCCATTTTAAGTGTAATTAACATAACTAATTAATTAATCTAACATTTCCAAAATATTAATTAATATAATTAATCATGCGTATCATTCCAATTCATGTCCAAAACAAATTGAAGCAAAATCAAGTCTCCAACAAGCATGTTAACTCACGACAATGACAAGAAATTAATATCCAATTTGATTCCAATACAATTAAATCAACATTCAACATATATATCATGCCATTAACACATCCAAGTCTCAAAATTTAAAAATCACCATGAGTTACACTAGGGTAAGTTTCGGCCAACTTAGGGAAATTAGGGAAATTTGATCCAATCAATTTTTCAACAATCCAACAATGCATAGCTCCAAGTTATCATCATCTAACATCAACCAACAACTCAATTTTGAATTTTCATGCTCCAAGCAAAAATTCCTAATTAAAATTTATGAACCCTACTTTTCAAAATCATATTTAGCAAGGCTCTGATACCATTGTTAGTCTCTAAGACATGTCACAAGATCCTAAACATGATTATATGTGTGAAATAACAAGAAAAGTGGCGGAATAACTTACATTGTTAAATGCAGAAATTTCGAAATTTCCTCTTTGGATGAAGCTCCAAGGTTGTTGTTATGTTGTTTATTCCTTGGGTGAGTTTCCCTATCACCTAATTAGACTCCTCTAAGTGCTAGCTATGTTGAAATTTTGAAGCAAAATTTCACTACCATGGAGAGAAGTATTCGGCCAAGGTGGAGAGAAAAAGAGAGTGTGAGAAAAATTAGTTTTTTTCAAGACTTGATGGTTGTGTGTTAAATGTATTTAATTAAGCCAACTACTTACATCAATATTTGACCTTTGATGTAAGTCATGTGGTCCCACCATATTTTAAATTCAAAATTTCAGTTGGCTTCCTCAACACACAACTTGACTTGGGCCCATGTTGTGATATTTTTATATCGTACCGCAAGTGTACGGTGTCAAGTTTTAGTATAAATGAGTTTAGAGTGTCGAGCCCACAGGGATTGCGTAAACTCGCACTAAGTACTACAATTGATAATCCTAACTTTATTTAGAAAATAAATAATAAAGATTTAATTAAATAAATAAATATAAAATAGGAGGAACTAATACAATAGAGATTCTGGATCCTGATTTCACCTAGCTGTCGCATATGTATTTGTTATGCCAATTAATCTTTGTTCAGTTATATTATTTATAAGTCAAGATTCCGCAAATATCCACTCCCTCTCTCGAGCATCAGTGAAAATATCATCAACTGCAGACTTCGATATCTCTATAAAAATCCAATAGTTGACAACTCATTACGCTTTGTGATTCTATGTTAACGACTTCAAAGGATTACAGATTCTCTCGAATTCTATAAAATCCTAGGCTATATTCTCTAGATCTATTCAAAATCCCCTCTCTCGAGTGATAGATTCTAAACATTCATCATCTTAAATTGTGGCCAACAATCAAGAAGCATTAAATTCAAAAGAATATAAATAAATTAATAAAACTTCATAACAGAATTGATAAACACAATACAAGGTTCAAGCATAGATTACATCATTCTCCAGAATTAAGGAGTTAGTTCATGACAATAAAATAAAACAATGAATAATAAGTCATGAATCTAATGGAAATCATTAGAGTTTTAAGAAAGAAAGAAGAAGATAAAACCCGAATTGAATCTCTTCCTCCTCGGATGTCACAGCTTTAATCTCCTCTTGTCGCTCTTCAATCCTCTCCTTGGATCTCTAAAAATATTTGTTTATGTGTTTTGTGCTCTGTATTAGCCTCCCCCTTAATTCTGGACGAACTGTTATATTTATAGTGGAGGCAGGGAGTCATTGGGTATCATTAGGGATCTTAAAAACCCTAAAAAGTAAATCCTGGAGCACGTCTGACTCTTCTTGCTGCGCTGCAGCTCTTTAAAAGGGCGCCACGGCGCTTGAACCTATGGAAATTGTATGAGGTAATGCAGCTTTGGAGGCGCCAAGGCGCCTGGCATTCTTCATTGGCGCCTTAATCTTCATTCTATGGGGCGCCATGGCGCCAATGTTGTTGCCATTAATGGCGCCTGACTCTCTGGGTTTTGTATGGGATTTTGGGTGCCATGGCGCCTGATGCTTGTATCATGGTGCCAATGCTCCTGTGCTCGTCCTATGTTCCCGGAAGTTCCCAAAACACGTGCAATTATTCCCAGATCCATTTATTAATGCTCCTACAAATAAAACATGAAATAAACTATAAAAGACATTTAAATATCTCGAATTATAACAAAATAATAAGCTGAAAATGCTGTAATAAATGGGTATAAACCACACTTATCAAACACCCCCAAACTTAAGGTTTTGCTAGTCCCGAGCAAAAGATAAAAATAAAAATTAAATTTAAATAAATAATTAAAAATAAATAAATTAACTAAGCCACTTTTGTAGGGATCACGATTGCATTTAGCATATGCAACAAGCCTTTAAACCCCTATGCGGCCCTAGTGGACGAGTTATAGTCTCGTGAGGGCTTACAGCGACAACACCCACAAACGTCATTCACACACAATCATGCAAAAAATATAAAAATAACAAAACATAGTCCCCGATAATTGCACATAAATATATCTTTAAAGAAAGCTTATAAATGAAATTACAGAACCTTCAAAGTATGCAATTCATCTCAGATCCAAGTTCTTGAGTAAATCATCTAAGCTAGACTCACAGTGTGTGTGTGTGTGTTTACAGGTTTGGTCAAAGCTTGACTCCTAAGTAAGCCAACTCAATGATTTCGTTTAAAAATTAGAATCGATGGGTCAAACCAACCTAGATATCTCAATTATGCTCTGTAATTGCTTTATTTCGTGCTCAGTATGGTATGATTTTTCTTTTCTTTTCTTGTCTCTTTTTGCTTTTCTCTTTTTGCGCTTTTTTTTTTCAACTCACCTACCCTTTAAGGTAGCATTTCTCCTCATGGTGGTCCTAATACTCGCCCATGGGTAGCTTCACGCTTATCGGTTATAGGTGGTTTATTTTCTTTATTTAGAGACATTTGTCTTTTTAGTTATACCATACTTCATAACACTAGCAACTCAAGATAGATATCTAAGCAAACGGTCATTCATCGACATGCAATTTCTTCAACTAGTCATTTTGTTAACTACAGCTCTTTAAGTGTGCGCCACGACGCTTGAACCTATGGAAATTGTATGAGGTAATGCAGCTTGGGATGCGCCAAGGCGTCTAGCATTCTTCATTGGCGCCTTAATCTTCATTCTATGGGGCGTCATGGCGCCAATGTTGTTTTCATTAATGGCGCCTGACTCTCTGGGTTTTGTATGGGATTTTGGGTGCCATGGCGCCTGATGCTTGTATCATGGTGCCAATGCTCCTGTGCTCGTCCTATGTTCCCGGAAGTTCCCAAAACACGTGCAATTGTTCCCATATCCATGTATTAATGCTCCTACAAATAAAACATGAAATAAACTATAAAAGACATTTAAATATCTCGAATTATAACAAAATAATAAGCTGAAACTGTAATAAGTGGGTATAAACCACACTTATCAGCCTACCAAAGTCAGAGATATTTTTTGTTCCGAAAATACAAAAAGACACATGCAAAGTCACGGGCAATTTTATTAGGTTCGTTAAATTTTGATTAAATGAATTTGTCGTCGTGTCATAATTAAATCTAATTTAATTAAATAATTATGCCTCACAAAATTATTATGATAGACGCTTTCGAATCAATTCTAAATTAATTTGTTCGCCCAAATTAAAATCCAATTTTAATTTCGTATTGAAATCTGATTTCAATTAATATATCCGATATATTATTTTTGCCATAAATAAATAAATTAAATAGAAAATCTAATTTAACTATTAAATTTATTTTATCGATTAATTCTAAATTAATCGCGCTCTCTCTTCTATACGAAGTTAATCTCAGATTAATTCTTGCCGCAATTAATCACAGATTAATTTTCTCTCTCATAATTAATCTCATATTAATTCTATCTAAGTCAAATGTCATTGGTGAATCTTTGGGAAGTGACCCAAGAGATTCTTGGATATATTGGCAGTAAATACGGTTATCGGATTATCCGAACATGTGCGTACCCCGTACCATGTTCTCACTGATTTACAAGACATGGTTGGCTTCTAGCAAAGCACCGTGCCTACCCAATTCTCCAGAAATATTCGTCGAGGAATAACATTTGTATCAGGAGTAGTAATACTAATATTATGTAATACGTAATACGATCCAGTATCGGATGTCACATGTTAGGCCTAGGGCTGGCTATGTGTCTGCCCGGTACGAAGCATATATCGGATCCTGAGTAACTAATCTCTGTAATTGGGAAGTGATGACCTACTCATACTATCCCGATAGCTGCAGCTTTAAGATTACTAGTTCCGTATCATGTGTGACCATCATCTCCATATGACTGAAGTGATACTCCCATCTTGACATCACATCCAATACACTACGATTCTCAGTAAACCCAATACAGGCGTACACAGAACCTATTAAAGCTCCATAAGACCAATACTAAAGTAAACCAATTGTCGCAAGTAATTGCGACATAAGTCTCAAGTTAAAGATCACATACACCTACCCTGATTTGAATTCCCATAGACACATAGTATTACTACCAATGGGATTTCGAATAGGTCTATCCAGAGCGAACTGTTCACGGTCCAACGGGTAACAAAACCTCTTATTACACTTGCATAAGTATCCAATACCTAAATATGTGAGAACTATGATGTTAAGCTTCCATAACGCGCACAAGTGTAATACTGGTCTATTCCGCATTATTAATGTCCAGTCTCGATAATACTTTGACTAAGGATATTTAATGATTAAACCATTCATGGATTAATACTGTCTCATATCTTATTAATCCGATTTAACCATATGGACTTTTATCATTAATATATCTCCAAGTAATCTAATTACAATAATGATAAAATAATAATTTCCTTTTGTCACATAGATAATTTGTACAAAAACACAATGTTTTTTACAAATAGTGATGGTATGGGTCATAATTGTCCAACAATCTCCCACTTGGCCTATAGCCAATCACTCAAGTATCTAACACATGAACTATGTACATGTCGCTCAAACGTTTGCTAAGATATAGCCTTCATCAGCGGATCTGTAATGTTATCATCTGATGTGATCTTCTCGATCTTCACATCACCACGATGTATGATCTCATAAATCAGAAGAAATCATTGAAGTACATGTTTGGATCGTTGATGAGATTGTGGTTCCTTAGCCAGTGCGACAACCTCATTATTGTCACAATATAAAGGTACGGGCTCAGCTGTTACAAGAACTACTCCTAATCCAATTAGAAATTTACGGATCCGAACTGCTTCTTTTGCTGCCTCAGCTGCCACAATATATTCCACTTCTGTTGTTGTATCGGCAACAGTCTCTTACTTGGAAGATTTCCAGCTCACTGTTCTGTTGTTTAAACAAAATATGTACCCTAATTGCGACTTACAGTCATCTTTGTCGGTTTGGAAACTTGAATCGGTGAACCCAGTCACCTCAAGATCTCATTCCCCATAGACTAAGAAAGAATCTTTAGTCCGTCTAAGATACATAAGGATGTTCTTTAAAGCAATCCAGTGACCATCACCTGGATCGGCCTGATATTGACTGCACATGCTCAAAGCATATGAGACATCAGGTCACGTACATATCAAGGCGTACATGATCGATCCGACTTCTGAAGCATATATGATTCAAATCATTGCATCTCTCTTATCTTGAGTTTTAGGACACATATCCTTCGATAGAGAGACGCCATGTGACACTGGAAGCAGCCCCCCTTAGACTGATCCATGTTGAATCTCATCAACACTTTATCAATGTACGAGCTCTGGGTGAGTGCCACCAGCTTTCTAGATCTATCCCGGTAGATCCTTATTCCTAGATTAAAGGCTGTCTCTCTCAGGTCTTTCATGGAGAATTTTAATGAAAGCCAAGCTTTCACCGATTGTAGCATGGGAATGTCATTTCCAAGAAGCAATATATCATCAATGTATAGGACAA